>VWZN01016109.1:1485475-1523343 GCA_013396955.1 Regulus satrapa
GAATAACAGATCTTCAGGGACTCTTTGTTCCTTCAAGTAGATTTGGTGCTGAGACAGTGTGGTAGTTAAAGCACAAACAGAGGCTGTTGATAAAGTGGCAATGCATAACAACATTGTAATGTATTATAAAGGAGCAATTGCCTGCAGTTCATCAGTGTGGATGTGGCAATGAAGTTCTGCTTTACATATTCCAGGCACTAAGAACTTTGTAGAAGTCATTACAGGAGTTTCTTCTTCCCCTATTAGATGAAGAGAAAAAAAAAAAAAAAAAGAAATTCATTAATTGAAACAGTGATTTTGTACTTGGTCAACATTTCAGAAAAAATGCAAAGAAAACTTTTTAATTGCCCCTGCACCATCTTGTCATACACTACTGAGGCTGAACTATCATGCTTAGCAAAATGTTCTCTAGAGATACAAAACAGATTTTCTTCCCAGGCAGGACTTCTTAGGGAAAAACCTTATTAGTGAATGGACCTAGCAAAGGTTTGGTTGGCACTTTCTCAAAATGAAACTGGTTTGAACTCCAGTACAGGATGCCAAATATGATGATCTCTTTGAGAATCTTTGCTTTGCAGACCAGTAGTCTGCTCAGGAACTGCACTGAAAGATAAAAAGGGTTATAAATTATATTATTTCGGATTTTTACTGAAAAGATTATATCAAATTGTCCTTTAAGAAAGAAAGATCTTCTTTTGAGACACTAAATGTCAGCTATTCACATCTATTCTGACCAAGTAACAGGTAAAATAAGTAAAAAACTGAAATGTAGGGTAAACTCAGAGAATAATTTGGACATGAATCAGAACAAGAATAAAACCAAAAAAATTCTATTTAATCCTCTTATAAGCATGCACATAAATATTAGGGCTATAAATATTTTGTATGTCTGGGACACTACAGAAATGTGATGGGTTGCACTCTAAAAGGCAGATGATGCTGTTCCAGATACTGACTCCTTTGTACCCTGTACCTCATCAGGATGGTGGTTTGGGTGAGGGAGGTTTGGGGGAGAGTCATTCAGGGTGGTGCTTTAGGATGAGGACAGTAAATGGGAAAATGGCAGAAAATCTTGTGGTTTCCTAAGATGTTGGAACCTCAGTATTAAGATCCAACTCTATCAGCAAGAGCTCTAACCTTTAACCTCTACAGCTGAAGCATGTTAACAAGGGGGTATGTGACTTGAGAATTAATTCCTGCAAAGACTGCCTCTTTCTTCCAGTGCCTCCTTGCAGCTGGGATACCCAGCTGACAGCTCAGTAATTGAATCAGGAGGGGAACACTAGGAAAGCATTCTTACAGGGAGGCCATACATTTTAAACCAGCATCCTAGTTTCACTAGAACCTTTACAGAGATGATCTGTAATTTTTCTCACAAATGTGAGGAAAGGCTAAGTTAGAAGATGGTAGGAAAAGAAAAAAAATATCGTTTTAACTTGGAAAACAGAGTAATTCTGGCTTAATTAATTAATTAAATAAGTAAATCTATTTTTTCCACCTGAAGTTTTTTTTTTATTCCAACTATTTAGTCATATAGACTATCTAGCTGATAAGTATAGATGCTATACCTGTAAATCAACATTTGTATTCTCTTCCTCCAAGACAATTCTGGCACCAAACATTAGTTACAAATCATCTTAATAGGAATAAAAAATTAACTTAGCCAAGAGAAGAGTCTGGTTATCACACTGCCAACACTCATTCCAGAAAGAAGAACAGCATACAACCATCAAATTCAATATTCACCTGTTGTAGCTGCCTAAGGAAAATCTCAGCCAAGAGCAGTTTTATCATATCAATACAGTTGCTGGGACATTCCATACTGAGGCAGCTGTGATGCCACAGTTCAACATCCTGTAACTGGTAAGGTTAGATCAGGTTTTTTATACAGCCTGAGGCAAAACTGACACCTTCCAACTGAAGGCATCTGAGCTGGGTATCTATTCTGGAGAGTGCCTTCCAAGCATTTAAACTACTCCACTGAAACCCATTTGTTCATTCCCCAGCCCTGTACCTGGTGAGAAGCCTGAAATGTCATTCTGAAACTTGAGTTAACCACGGCACAGACAATATCCTAAAGGATCCACTATGAGCTGGAGCAAAATAGGATGTCAGGCTTAGATTTATGGCTGTCTGTGCAAATGTTTCAGCATATCTCCCTCTTGATTACAGCACACAGCTGTCAGCCAAAATGCCAGCTGCCAAGGAGTCCCTGGAAGGAAGAAGCTGTGTCTCCAAGAATAGGTCAATTAACTTATTAATAGAATTTTAGTGAAATCTTACCTAGCTAAGATTTCCTCCACACACTAAGTTTAGAAAAAGAGTAATTTGACCTGTTTTACCATCTTTATACAATGTTTACCTTTCTCTGCAACCTTCTATATGGCTCCTCACATCTTAGCTATTTGGAGATGGCAGAAATGTGCACAGTAACTGAAGTTTTCAAACACTCCTGTATCTTACCTAAGCCTGAGGATGAAGAAACACTTCCTGTAATGGAAGATGTTTCCATTTGGTCTGTCAATAGTCCTTCCATTAAAGGTAAAGATAATTCAGATGAAGGAACAGATGAATCATAGATTCCAGAATCTCGAGGCATGTCTTTCAGATTTGGAGCTTTAACAAGATGTAACAATGGCTGAAGGACAGAGCTGCCACCACCTTGAATGTCCTGAGTTTCTATGTCTTCTCCAAGGTTTAAGTGCTGAATTATACAGTGAGAGTCTGAATTCCTCACTGAAATTTTTAGATCTGTTTTCAGGTAAAAATCACCATCCATCACCTGTTTATTCACCAAGTCATTTAAAACCAAACCTGAATCAAATTTTTCCATGACAGGCTCCGAGTAGTGTAAAGAAGGTGGAGGGAAGGGAATAAATTGTTTCTCAAACCAGTCTGGTTCCTGATCAATGAACTGATGCATATTGCAAATAGCAACGTAAAGGGACCTCCCAGATTTGCTCCTGAAATAATTCCTTTTACTAATGTTAACAGGAAACACCTCTGAATCCTGTACACTAAGATCTCTGGAGTGTAAGTGTGAATAGAGCTGGGGGAGGTTGTCCATGAGTTTGTATTTTGTGCTTAGATCCAGAATAGCAGGGATGTCTCCCTCACAGGAGTAATCAAAGTAGACTGCAATGAACTTGCAGAGGTCAGCTGAATTCTGCTTTGCCTGACGAAGCTTCTCTGCAACAGTCAACACAGCAAAGAGAAAGGGTTCTCCTTTTCCTGCATCTTTGGTAACTCCTCTGTGCTTCCAGTTCTTTTTTTCAACAAAGTATTTCATTCCCTTGGAACACACAATGATGATAAACTGGGACTCATTTATTTTTTTAATAAGCCATTCCTTCTGATCTTCTTTACAGTTTTTCAGATCTTCCCACAAATCTAAAGCCACCTAGAAAAGAAAAAAAATTCTGGTTTGATGTCTATAAACCCAAGTGGTTCCTTAAAAAACACAATGGATTTGATACATAACAATATTTCTTATGGAATGAAAAGACCACAGAAAATGTGGCTGGATCAAGTAAATTGCAATTCATTTATGTAATCACATTTGGCATCATCAATCCACAATAAACAATGGTGCTTGCCTCAAATAATTTACCATTGTATGTATGGGTCCATAATGTGCTGAATATAGCAGAGGTAACAGAACCACAGGATTGTTTAGATTGAAAAAGACCTTTAAGGTCCATCCAACCATTCACCCAGCCCTGCAAAGACTACCACTTAGCTGTGCCATAATTTATCATCCTTGCATATTAACGAAGTGTCATGCCAAGGACTTCCATATCTCGGCAGAAACGTAATTTGTGCCTATAATATCAAGACCTTCTGGTTAGGATTCAAAACAACAGCAGTTTTATCTGATGAGAAAGCTCTGAAATTTTTTTCAGAGTAGTTATTTTATTTTGTACTTTGTCTAGTTCTCTGACCATTCTAAATGATCTGAAATGCTTGTGTACATCAAAGATGAGGGACACATCTTCAAAATCCTGTGTGACCTACTATCTGTGAAAAAGGATTTTTATTATAGACAAATTATTATTTTAAATGGCTATTAAATACCACCGGTTTTATCCTTTATGAGAAATCATTCCAGTTCCATATGAAAAATACTTGTGCTACTTGTCTGTTATGCATCACTTTTTATATTCACCTCCACAGCTTTTATAACAAAATGTATTATTTCTAATATTTCAAAAATATTAATAGCACCTATGTCTATCACACATAGGTGCTGTCAATATTTTGTTATATAAACTTTGTTTGGTGCCCAAGGTCATATATTCCATGGTTAGAGCAATAAGAGCTCATCTCAACACTATTCCAAAGAGAAGCAGTGCAGGAGGGCTAAAGCACATCTCGAAAAGAGGCTGCAAGTAAGTTACTTATTAAATGGTTTATCCTGAGCTATTATAAACTGATTTAAAAGCTGAGACCATCCCCACCAAACACACAAGTCCTCGGTTGCGTTTCCGTGTTTGGTCACCAGAGAGCGGAGTTGCTGTAAAGAAACGCAGCTCCAGCTCCTGCAGATCGCATCCCGGGGTGGGAGGAGAAAGAGCACAAAGAGAGCAGCAACTGTCCTGCCGTTTTCCAGCTGCAAAGTGAAAAACTGGCCACACATTCATTCAGGATGAGATTCTAAGCCTGCTCATTCAAAGCACTAATTTGAATGTGTCTCTCATATCTTTCAAAAAAAACAAGGAAAAAGACTTGCTGGTTTTACAGCATTAATGGAACAGAAGGGAAGCAAAAAAATAAAGATTAATTATTAAGTACATGCTGTCAACAAGTAATCCTAATATTGCAGTTTTTGCTCTATGAGAAGAAGTCTTCATAGGTCCAACTTCTTTTAAATTACAATACAAAACTTTAGGAATACCAAAGTATATCAGGTAGACAACAATACCTCTTTGTGGCTGCTGACTAGAAAATTGTACAACCTGAACAGAAAAAGCACTTAATTCAAAGCAAGCTAAACATGGCTGAATGAAAACCCTGAAATTGTCATCTTCAACTGTTCTGTTGGTTTGGGTTGTTTTGGTTTTTTTTACACTGGATAAAATCTCTTCATTTCCCCAAGTAAAGAAAATTCATATAGCAATATTTAGAAAAAAAACCCCAAAAGTTATCTCTGTGGAAAGGAGTGATGACTGAAATACCTACTTTTCAAGCACAGAATTTTGGGAGTGCTGTTTCAATTAAGGAAAAGTTGTTTACATACGAAATGTTCAGTTTACCTCACAGCCACAAAAGTCCTGAAGAAAATAAGCAAAGCACTGGATGACATTAATGTGTTTCTGGCAATCTTTGCTGGAATAGCAGATGAACACTTTTGGCCGGGGACGAAGCCTTTCCACATGGAGACCTGCAGCATATGCTGAAGATTCTGAGCTCTCCTCATCTAGATGGGAATATATATTTTCTGAAGGGCAAGAGAAAAGACAGTTCACACTGTAAAGCTTGATTTTGGTTTGGGTTTTTATTGCTTTTGTAGGCTCTTTACTAATATATACAGTAATGTTTTGGGTTTTTTAGAAGAATTTCCTCTCCTTTCCATCCTGAAAAAGAAAAGTTGTATACACTCTATTTATCCATCTTTAAAGTTGCTGCATATGGAATACACTTTCAAAGTTAAAAGTGCAGTTATTGCCATCCAACTCAGAAAACAGAAAGAAGGTTTATTTTATAAATAGAATGAGGTTGTTTCTCCTTTATTCAGCTTCAAATCTCTGTTCAAATACTCAAACTTAAAAGATGTATAATTTTCAAGAGTTTCCTGTCTAACAAATTCTCTTGTTAAGAAAACCCAAACCACAACATATGCCAGGTAAGAATATTAAACACCAGGTCCAGACCCTTTCAGGATATCATACAAGATTTCTCTAGTGTATATATACACACCCATGTTTGGACATTAATTTGACATTAATTTGCATTAAGATATGATTAATTTAAATCAAAATAGCTATTAGTATTTCTTTCCTTGCATAGATGCTTTTATGCTGAAACATTAAAGTCTGGCCTCAAGCCAGACTAATTCAATCTAGTTCTACAGCTGATTAAGCTAATTGGGAATAAAGTATGAGTATTTCAAAATACAAATATCCACCTAGGGATTCAATTCACAATAATTCATCAGGAATAACTATTCTGGAACCTCTCTCTCTAGACAAATCCTCAGTGATTTGTCTGGGTTTTTTGTTGGAACTGTGCTAGCTGTGAGCAAAGGGATAACTAAGAAGAGCAGAAGGTAAAAGGATTTAACCCAGCTGGCATATAGCACTTGCAGTATATGTCAGAGCCAAAATTCAGGTGGATAACACAGATATGTGAGGTTTGGAAAAGTAATCTCTTTTTCCATTATTCATGAATCCACATGATTCTCTAAGTTCGATATAAAAAGCCAATGTATTTTTAACATTTAAATGTATCAAGTGTAGCTTGCCAGCTCCTGGATACAGAGAAGTCAGCAAGGAGAGATGGAATCTAAAAACATCTGCAAGCAGGGCTTAGAGTAAATTTAGGAAGATAGCTTAAAATGAAAGGTAAAGGCAACCTCCAGAAAAGTGAGCAAATCTGGAATAGCAGCTGTAGATAGAATTCCAGACAGCATTGTGAATTGTATTGGCATCACATGGCTTTACTTTACTTCTGATTTAAAATAAAAATTAATTTATTCTGATATTTCTGAGTAAAATAAGGGAATGTTTAAAACATAACCATTTACAAATCTGTAATCCACGTGGTCATGTAGTACTTTCTCAAAGAAAAAGAAACATAAAATAAAAAGTATTTCCCAATACTGATTTTGTTCTCTCCTTTCTACAGTGAAGCCTTGACCTGTGATACAATACTAGGCCACCAATTACCAAACACCGATTAGGAATTTGCTACAAGTTTTAACACACAAAAAGCTGAGAGGAGGAAGGACAGAGAAATAGAAACAGCTTTTCAGATAAAGGTATTTCCAAAGTGAACCTATCAATTCAGACTGTTTTGGTTGCAAAAGCATGTCTTCAAATGGAGCTTTGCACTGAATAAACCCTCTCACCTTGCTGTTTCTTGCGGCACATCACGGTGAAAAGCGTGGCAAAGGCAGAGATGACAACCAAGGGGACTGTGATGGCAATGGCTCTGATTGGGCCAGCCCACGGGGAATGCACTTGGAAAAAGAAAGGAGAATTAGCCACGAGCAAATCAGCTCTATTACAATTATCTAAACCAATCTACACACTGGGAATGCAAAACTGCTGCAGTACTCTATGATCTCTATTCTTTTTTCATGAGGTCAAAAAAGCACAGTGCAATTATCTCAATAACCCAGATTATGGCAAACAGACAAAGTCAAATAGGGACTTATTTCTAACATAATTTAAGCTGAATCTAAATTAGTACAGTAAATATAGTATATTGTTTAAAAAACAAAATTCATACCTGGTTTTAGTGCATAGTGCATTGTTTTCCTTGTTGTATTAGTGTCATCAACCAGCTTGGAAAAGCAAAAGATTAATTTTATTTTCTGCAATATCAAAATAACTGTAACAGCTTTTATGATCAAATGTGAAGATACTGTTACTGTTAAAATAATTAAAACTAAAGAGCCGCACAAACTAGTATAATAACACTTGACCAAGAAACAGAATTCCAATTAAAAACAAAACAAAACAAAAAAAAATATCAAACTCCAGGAATTATGCAGGCCCACCACTTCAGTTTATGGCACAGATCAAAGTGCTGTGCACTAAGGGCAGCAAAGCCATGGGAAGGTCACTTAAGATTTTAGCCTTTTAGCCTTTAGTCTTTTTCAAATCCTGTACCGCATTAGTGCATAACTCAAAACTCCAGATAAAGTGCTAGTCAACTGTCTTCACATTCTGGTTACACAGAACAATCCCTCTGGGCCTGTAACTCAAGGACCCCTTACAGCCTCAGGCCCAGAAAAGTATCAACAAAAGTGAACTGGGGGGGAAACAAACTGGGGGAATATGACTTGGTTACCCGAAGCTGTAATTGGAGGATTGACCCCAGAAATGTAAATGGACCAAACTATATCTGCCTGAAAAAACTCATGACCACTGTCCATTTTGGGTGTAGCTCTTTGGGGAGGCTTCATCTGCCCTGAATATACCAGAAGGTACTTCAATAAATATATCCACTTTTATTCTTCTAACTTGTCTGGCCTCTGTTTCTAGGTAAACCCAAAAAACGCATCATTCTAGAAAATTTACTTGCCCAAGTTACTTCAGTAGGGATACCTGAAGTTCAATTATACCAGTGTGATTTGACATGTTTAATTTTTGCCCCATTTTTTCCATTAACATATTCACTTAAGTGTTGTACAGAAGACTGTTTAGAAATATTACCTCAATGATATAATCCCCTGGAGATACGTTCTGAAGAACACAACTTGTAGTGTCTGTGTTCTGCTCCTACACCAAAGAAAGAATACTTTGCAAGGAATTCACATACTTTGAAAACCTAATAAAGAATTCACATGGATTTAGAAATACGCAGTGCACTCTGCTATCAAAACACTTGAGATCAGCAAAACTGAGTGTGCCCATTCACTCAGACAATCATCTGCCTGCAGAACTAACTTGTGTTATCCAGGTCCAATGGTGTCCTCAAGCCTGAGTGCTATCACAGCACATCTGTTATTTACAGAAATAGCTCCAAATAGCTTTACAATTTTAAAACTGATACTATTTTATATTAAGTTTTTTAAAGTTTCTGTAAGACCTCAAAACACCTCATGTTAATAGATTTTGTGCTTTCAAGAGCTGTAAAACTCAGCCACGTACCTGCTTGCAAGTCTTTTGCTTAAACTGCCCTTCATGCTTCAGTTTGTAGTGAAGAAAGTAGTACTTAAACCCAAAGTTGTGAGGTGCATGATCAAAGGACACTTGCATGTTAAAACCTTGCTGGGTAACATTCACATTCCTTGGCTTCCAGTCTGTTAGAGGAGATATTAATGAATTGCAAAATGACTCTTCAAGTAAAGTAACTTTTTTTTAGATTGATACGTAGAAGTGTTACGTTTTACTTACAAGGTTTGCAGACAAGGTTTTCTGGCTGTAGCAACAATTCACATGCTACAAATATACAGAAAAGTTATCAATTACACAGTATCAAACTGCTACGCTGTTTAAACAGAAAAAGAACAAGGGCAAAAGTAGGGAGTTCATCATTTTGAATACCCCCACTTCTTTCCCAGACTCTAATATGCCTGGACTAAGTGCATTTTGCAAACTTAACTCCTCTGTTATGATTTCAAGTCCCTTCTCATCTTTATATGAGAAAAAGGGATCCATTAATTTGAATATCACATTTCTTAGTGAGACAAAAGGGACAACACCAGGCAGAGCACATCAGGAGAGGAAGTTAAAACTAGTCTTAAAATATATTTACTCAGAATAATGAAGTATGCTGAGCACTACTACCAATGGTACAATGGTGTACATTAGCAGACAGACTTGAAAACACCTTAAGCAGGTCTTACAGGGGGGAAAAAAAAACACCCTTAGCAGGACAAATACCAACAGTTCACCTCAAAGGGCAATTGTAGTTTCTCACCATACTGTGTGAGCACTGAGAAGTTTATTAAAATTTCTTCTCTCTACCTCCAATGAGAATTGCTAAGTAATTGTGAGAAATTCAGCTTGATCTGCTGTTATCTAATCTTAGATGTCCTCCTCTACTTCTGTCTTTAGATAGCTGCTTGTAAAATGTAATCTCAAAAGCAAAGAACAACCTGCCCTTCTTCACAATGTCCAGAGAGGAGCAAAACATCTTCAAGAGTTCACTGAGAAGCACAGGAACAATCCTGCTCTAGTCAAACCTGAGATAGTCCCAGGCCTACCTGAGCCTTTTCTTCTGGTTGCTGCCTAACACTTGATGATCACACACCACAGATTTATCTATGGCATGCAAGTTCTTTCTGCTTAACACCCAGATCTTCTTTCCACAACAATGTCAGTAACTACTTAATCCAGACTCATCCAACATCATCATCCACTACATTCCTTTGTTGGGAAAACCAAAACATGGAGGGGAAGCCCACTGAAGAGGTGATATGCAATAGGATATAAAATATAATACTATATTATATGCAATACTTACTTCTAGTTCGGAAGAAAAATGGGTGATAATTACTTTCATTTTTAATGGAAGGAAAAGGAACAATCTTTACAAAGTAATCTGTTTCAAACTTCAAGTTCACAAAGGGCTGGGACTCCATTCCCTATAAAAAAAACAAGATTCCAACATACTTTAAATCAACTATCATAGCTGAAAGTATTTTTCAAAACAAGTCCACAATTTTGCAATCAAAGGCTGAAATTAATACATTAAGAATCCTTTCTCTACCCCTCTATTCCAAACTGACATGAGGAATCTCAATACATGGTTGGATACAGACTATGACATGTGTGCATCTCTACTCCAGACACCAAAATGACAATTCCCAGCTTCAGGAAAGTTTCTATTAAAAGGAACAAAATCTGTCTCTAAAGCAATGACTATTGTTAACTTCACAAATAATACTTTTGGGAATCAACCAATGTTTCCACAAGGGCATGGATAGGCCAAGGGCAATAGTTTCAAACTGAAAGAGGGTAGGGTTGGGTTAGATTAGATATTGGGAAGAAATTCTCCAGTGTGAAGGAAGTGAGGCCCTGGCACAGGTTGCCCAGAGAAGCTGTGACTGCACCATCCCTCCAAGTGTTCCAGGTCACGCTGGATGGGCTTGGAGCAACCTGGGACAGTGGGAAGTGTCCCTGCCCATGGCAGATGGGTCGGAACTGGATGACCTTTAAAACTAAACCATTCTAGGACGATAAACACTTTCAAGACTACTCTCACAGTCAAACAACATTTAAACTTTTCTTGAAACAAAGCACTTACCGTTCGTTTAAAACCGGGGCTGAGCTGCTTTGGATCTTTTAAAACCATCTGCTGGCATTGCCTTCCCTCTGATTTTAACTCCTCAAGTATTACTCGAAATCCCTTCAGGTATTCAATCCCTACAAACAGCAGGGCATTTAAACAGAAGATCAATATTTCAAAACGCATATTGTGGCGTTTTATGTAATTTGAATATGTTTCATTTGTCTTTAAAAACAAAACATATCAGTCATATGAAATATGCTTGTATTTAATATCTGTTGCTGTATGTCAGTTCTGCATATTCCATTGTGCCTATCTAGAATTCAGTTTTTGGCAAAGGCTACAATCACTGCATACTTGTGTAATGCTTGGAACAGAGAGGCCCACATCTCATCTTGGGCTTCCAAATTACCTCTGCAGTATAACTTATCAGTACCTCCGTCACCTTCAGAAATACTTCATAGTAACTTCACATTTCCATTTTAACAATCAAATATAACATTTCTGCTGGCAAATTATAGAAATATTCCTCTATAAATTTTAGTATCATCTCTGAGACTACCAGATTAAAATGGTAACAATTACCACAAGTTCTTTCGTTCTAGTAAAGTAAGGCCTAACAGAAAACTTGACTTAAATGGAATGGAATTTATTCCAGTGCATGTATACTTCCAGTTATTCATAACTGCTGCCAGAACTACACCCATTTCGTTCAAATTACTCTACCACAACTTATCACAGTGTCTTTACAACATTCTCATCACAAAATTACTTCATGGTATGACTAAACAGAGTCACAGTGATGAGAATATCCCAGGAAAACGCCAGCATTACCCTATGATAGTTTTGAGGCTCAGGTGTCAAAGGCACTGCAGAGCTCTTTAACTCTCACTACTCCATCTAATGGCATCTCTTCAACAGCATTACACATATTCATCAATGACACAGACACAGCTTTGTAAGCTAAATGCCACATAAATCAAAACAGACTCATTTCAGTTTATGCTTGTCAACCAAAAAATAAAATCCCAAATGTATCATTTCCACATTTTCTACCACCTCCTCTGGTTCACTATTTTTTAGGAGTTGCTGTGTTTTGATTAATGCTTTATAATTTTGTAGAAGATAAAGTGTTGCCAAACATCTTCTTAGCATCCTATGGAACAAAAGCACTATTTGTCCTTACATGAAGACCCTGAAGGAGAAAATGTCCAGCTCCCATGTTACCCAAGATGTCTGAACAGCAGATCTGTCTTCAAACTGTCCAAAGGATTCACCTCTGGTGATTACAAGGAAGAACACCAGGCTTTGTTTCCCATGGATGTTTGATTGATCGAGTCTGCAGCCTTCAACTGCAGTTTTGCAGAATTCAGAGGAATTTTCACACATTCTTCTAAAGCCCAGAAATCAGATTCTCAGTGGAAAGAGATTTCTGCACATCATCATTCTGGACACTACTGCTCTACAAGGGGCAACAAGGTACTTCCAGTGACCTTGAAGTAATTGAGGAATACTCTTAATCACCAGACCTGGCTAGGAAACACATTCAAGTCTGCATAGCTGTGATTAGATAATGTTTTCCACCTGTAAGAAAATCTGCATCTCAAAGAACCTTTAAGTGTATCAGGAACTAAACTCAACCAATGCCACTGAACTGCACCAAAGCCTTAGGGCAGGAAATGAAACCAGGGACAGTTGCACAGTTGTGAAGAGCAGCAATCCAGTAAACTGGGACTGTAAAAAGCAGTGTATGGCTGCAGAGAACATCCTAGTTTTAAGGGTGTTTTTGAAGCAAGACAGAAAAATTTGGAGCTTTGCAAAGGTGTTAAGAATTCCTTTCTTCATAGGCAGTTTGCATCAATGATTCCAAGCATAATTTAATTATTTGCTTTAATACTCATGAGCAGAAAGTTATTACCAAACCCATGATCAATTAGTCCATTTCCCTACAGAACTTACCAATGGCATTTGCTGTCCAAAGGATCATCACAGCCACCTGCTCCTGGCATGCAAACTGACTGATAGTGATGTTCTGCACATCTCCAATCATGTGTCTTCCCACTGAACTCAAGTAAGGAGTGCAGTCTAAAAATATGCACAAATAAACACTTTAAGGAGAACGTTCTAGCTGACATAATTCCCTAACATGTCTTCGAGACTGAGCAAAGTAAAAGTAGCAGTGCTTTATTTTCTGTAAGTACTACACAGCAAACCTAGAAGTTTCTGTCTCAAGACTCAAAAACCCACAAAACTTCACAAATCATTAAGCACAACCACTTTGACTGGTTGCCAACCCATAGTTCACAGGACTCCCAAGGATATTCCCAGTTTATACCACAAGTGTAACCTGTACCACATCACATGCATCAGGACTCCCAAAATCCTTTTTTTTCCTTGTAGTTGTTCAAAATAATATGAAGACTGACATTAATTTTGCTCATGTTCAGTGCTCACAGCAAGAGAATGTTGGTCAATGACCAGGCACATATGAGAAAAATAAACTTGAGAACTGCTCAAGAAGTGCTTTTAACCACGATACTCTTGATCCTGACCACAAATAATCTACTGCTTAAATCCATCTCCTCTCTGCCTTCCATTCCACAGCCACAGCCCTACAGACCACTGGATTCACTCAGGACTGGTTTTGTCTTGCGATCCTCACAAAATACAGTGTATTCCCTAAAATTACAGTGCCATAGCTTTAGCTTTAATTAAGAAAACCAAAAAAAAAACCAAAAAATAAACAAAAGATACCTGAGTTTATTGTTGAACTTTACCATGTCTTTTTGTTTTCAAAGAAGCAAACAACCCCAAATTTTATTATTTTAAAGGTTTGCAATATTTAGGCTCACACTTTGTGGCAGGAAGAGAAGGAGCAGGCAGGGAATTCACTAGTTCTGGAGCACAATATACATGAAAATGGGTGTGCAAAAGCAAACATTCTGTTTCTGTTACTGAAACCAACAAAATCCAGAAGAAATTGATCAGTAGGTTGTATATTACTGACTCATGATTCATTTTAAAAAAACTGAGATAATGTATATACTATATATTCATCTATACAGAGCTTGTAGAAAAGAAACATGAAAAATAAAGTGCCGTGATACGCCAGTACAGGAAATTTGAATTTAATTCAGAGGTGTGATCTTAAAGGCAAGGAAAGAAAAATTATTAACTGTAAAAGAGATTTAGAAAATGGCTTTTTACTATGAATAACCATGGCAAAGGGTCTTTTCTATGACTGTCACAGACATAAGAATAGAACATTCTGTACAACAGTGCCTTTACAAAAGCAGAGTGGCTGGTACTGACTCCAGTGTTTGTAGAATTCAGTTGCTACGAGTGAACTCAGTGACAGCATGAACTTCCTCTTAGGAGGAGAGAGAGTCTCTTTCAATGGAAAGTTTGAAGTAACTGGTTTTTGCTAGGTCTGGATCTAATTAATAGCAAGCCCAAGATTTTGGATCCTGGTTACCAGAATTTTATGGTCAAATGACAATTTGCCAAAATGGAATACAGCACAAATGCCTGAAGTTTGACTGCAAACTTCACTGATTCACAGTTATAAAGAACAACAGTTTTAGGAAGAAAACAGCATGGAAAAACCCACATTTTTAAGGAAACCACTTCTTTTACTTGAATACAAGTGACAAAGTAAGAAATACAGACATTTCTTGTTTTCTTGAATAAATAAGCTAACCAAACAATTTAGCATCATAAAACAGTTGTCCAGAGTTGCTCTGTGGCAAAATAAGAGTCTTTAAACCACAGCCAGCAAGCCAAATTCTCTTCTGTGCTAGCTTATTAAAGGTAAATACATATTTCCATACCATGTGGGCTCTTTACCTTCATATCAGCAAACTCTTTTCCTAGTCCTGCAGAACTCAAATAACTCCTTTGTCCAGGAAGCAGAATGCCAGCAGAATTGTGAATTAATATTTCTCATTGGTTAAACACAGTTTCTAGTGCCAGAATTAATGGAAAAAACATGACACATACTGGGATTTAAGCAGACCCATTGTGTTAACTAAGCGTGGGGATCTGTTCTGACTGGTACCATTTCCTAGTTTTCTTTATGTAGATTGAAAAAAAACCTCATACTTCTTTTGTAGTGACCACCTACATCTTGTACAATCTGATACACTTAAATTTTGCTCATTTTAAGATCAAATTAGATTTTTTAAAAATCTAAGTGAAGAATTGCAAATTCAGAAATTAGCATAAAAATAGAGGAACAAAAGGATGATCAGAATGAAACAAATCACTATTGTTAGGTTTCCTGATGCATGCTCTCAGTGATTAAACTTTACCTGCATTCTGCATCTGAGGTAATTTCTTTGGACAGGCAGAAAAAAACACCTATTGCTAGCACTGGCATTAAAACAAACATTGTTTTAATGTAAAATGTCTTGAATGTACATTGAGTTTATATTGATGATGACCACATAAGGATAAATTCTTAATGTAGTTAGCAGTCCTGCTTTGACAACTAGAACAGCAAAGATGACATAACATCTAAAATAACCCCCAATAATGAGATACAGCAATTTAGCAGATGTTTGAAGAGTTCTGAAGTATTACTGCTGCAACCTGTTTATCACTGTTACTGTGCCAGAAATGACTTTGTTCTCAACTTAGCTGCAGAACACACCACATGTGCTCCAGCTCTGAAACCGTCTGGCTGCACTGCAAACCCAGACTGCAGTTTTCCATTAGCCTGGGCCTTGGAGACTGTAGCTAATGAAAAGTTCCCACTAATTCAACCAAATGAAGAGATATTTATTCTTGCAAAGTCGAATTTTTTAATCTATTACCTGTTTACAAATACAAACTACATGTTTTCTAGCTTGAGACACGCATTATGAAATTTTCACCCAAAATTACACATCAGAGAAAAGCCACATAAGGCTCAAAATAATCCTTTCCCATGTCTTTGTGTACACTGAACCTTTCAGTGACTATATTTTTCACTGAATAAAATAATTTTCTATAATGTTTCAGTCAAATACCAGGCAAATTATGTAGGCCAACCTGAAAGAGAAACTACTACAAATTGTTAGGTAGTTTTATCATCAGTGAGACACTGAAGAAGATCTACCAGACCCAGCAGAACAAATTTTCTAGATTTTAAAGTTATGTCAATATTGAAGAGTTTATGCCACTCTTAGAGCCATTTTAAGAGACATGTTGCTATATATTGCCAACTGTGATGGAGTCCTTGATTTCTGCGAATACAGTGCAGATTTTCAACTTACTGTCGTATTTAAAGGTGATGTTGAGTAGTCCATTGTTCTTTGTGACTGATGACAGCCCCTGCAGAAAAAGGAAAGTCTGAGTGTAGTATTTGCATGAAGACATGAAATTGTGGCTGAAATGGTATGATCTGCCCAGAAGATGGGCATCACAGAAGCTTATTTTTGGAGGAAAATTATGTGATATTCTCAACTTCCACCATCTAGGTAAATTGAGCATCTACAAAAACAATACCTTTAATCAAACTTCTCAAATCAAATTGGGTTCTCCAGGGGAAAAAGGAAAGGAATAGGAAGAGGGAGAGGAGCCAAAGAGCTGTTTTTCACTCAACAGCTGTGAAAAAGAGTATCAGAAGTTCCTAGAGAGTGACACTGCAGAAACCCTCAGACACCCTTTTCTTTTATCAATTACTATTAAGGCAGATGCTACAAACTGAGGACCAACCAGGGAGAAATCCAGGTTGATGAGTCTGCTGTCTCTACTTACAGAAAAGAACTTTGGCCCTCAGACATGCAACTCCTTCACTTTCAGAAAGCACTTGAAACTGTTTTGAAACACAGAATGTGGCATCACCTTCACAAGACACAAAGCTGAAAACTGGAGTACTGATTCTTATGATACAATACCATACTCTGAAAGGCAAAATACATCACATTTACCATTAGATTTTTTAAAAATACCATGTATCTGGGTTCACTGCCACAATGAAAAGAGAAAAAATCATCAGTATAAAAGGCCTGCAGCAATAATTAAATGTTGTGAGGATCAAGTCCAAGCACTCACTGTGTGTGTCTCCACAGTCAGACCCAGCTAGGTACAGAGAAAAACAAGGCAGAAATCGTCAAGTTAAAAAAACCCTAAAACACTTCCTAAAGGATGAAAGCAATTCAGACTTTGATAGTATTGTTACAAGTTGAATCTGTAATCTCACTTTCTTCTTAGGTGGCTTTTAATTGTTTAAATTTGATTTAGTTTGGCATTGAACCAGGTGCTATACAAAAAAAAGCTTCCTGAAACAGGAAGGAGTCTTTCTTTTGAGTTGAAACTTTTCTATTAATACCTGTTCTAGTCTCACTTTCTATTTCTCTAATCTTCACTAAATACCATTTAGAAAAACAAAGACATGATTTATTTGATTTTTAAAATCACAAAAAAGTAACTACTGACTTTTTATAAAGGGAGAATAATCATCAAATCAATTGATACTTGTTTTCCTTTTCTCCTAGAGCTGAAGTTTTGGGATGCATAAATTATACCAAACTCCACAGACAATTAGCACGTGTATTTTAGTTCATTAGACAGGATTTTTATATGCTATGCTAAAATAAAAAGGCAATACCTCTCCTTTAATTGCCTTTCTACTGTGATTATGGTGACATAAAATATGTAACATTACAAGCATAAATAAATATACCACAAGCATTGATAATTTAGATGCAAAGACAGACATAACAGAAGCCAAGCTCTGCTGAACTTAGGCAGCACATAATACTTACTAGTGGCAAAAATTTGCTCCCAAGTGTAGAAAAAGTACAAAAAGGCTGCAGCAATTAGTGAGAGAATCAGGGTCACCCTAAAGTATTGAATTGGTACATTAGTAATAAGTTAAAACAGGCCAGCTACTCAGATAATTTCATCATGCTCAGCTGTAGTATGCGTCCCTCAAGCACTTACTGGTGTGAGATTAAACATCTATTCTTCCAGGAAGCATCCCCTTGGTTTTGAATTAAAGCAATTGTGCTCTTTAGGTGGCTTATAGCTAGAAGAACTTGTTTAGAGCATCTTACTTCAAAACTATACATACTAATGTTATGGCCTCAGGGCTCTGAATTCTCAGCTAATTTTCCCTGCCATGGCAGGGGGTTGGAAGTAGATGATCTTGATGGTTTCTTCCAACCCAAACCATTCTGTAATTCTATCATTAATTAACCACGAACATTTGCTGGATTTCCATTTGTTTAATTTAATTTATTCTGAACTTTACTAGAGAGCAACTCTTTGTGTCCTGGAGTTCTGCCTACAAAATCCCTGCGGTCTGCATACTTCTATACACGTGTACTGAGAAGAAATACATAGGAAAGAAAACAGCCATAACATCTTTTCTGAAGAACTCTAGACCACTGATCATTGAAGAGATAATCAAAGTGGAAATGCACACATAAAAATTACAAATAACCTTATTTGTTAAAAAGCTGGGTGAGCAGGGGAGGCATTAGCCACATTAAATCTCACATTAAGTGTGCTCAAAGCACAGAACTCCACAGAAAATATGATAAACTAAAATCCAAATCCTCTACCTATATTGGGCAAGCAAGCCAGGAGGAATTTCCATCATGCATCACATACCTCAAATCACAGAGATCCATGTTGGATTTGTTCCTCAAACAGCCTGAATAATTAAGATCCCCAGATATCCCAGTCAGCATAGATCTAAATAAGATCAATATACATCTCCAGAAGAATGAATAGCTCATTTGGATGTTCGAGGCATGTACAGGCATTTCATTTTATCTAAACATCCATCTTTCAACATGAACGAGCACAAGTATTAATAAAAAGACAAAGACTATAACATGAAGTTAACCTCTATCTTGTTTGTTTATTTTTTTGTATTTTTCTAATACCCAACCCTCATTTATAGTAACAGCTCAGTAATGAAATACATTCATAACAACTCTTTCACCCATTACTAGGCCAGAGAGCAACAAAGTTAGGAATACATATCCAGAAATAAAGCTAAAATGAAATTTGTAACCACAGGAACTTACTGTGCCTCCAAGAGAAATTTAACTCGTGTCTGCCGCCAGAGGCATAAATTAAATACAGTTTAATAAAATTAAAATTCTGATTGATTTTATTGAATTTTTCCCTCTTCTTTTTAGCCTAGAATATATAGTATTTCATACTTGAAAGAAACATTTATTTTTTTATACCTGGCAACTCCTGCCAGAGATACCACTGGTGATAGAAATGGATGGGTGATTTCAGAATAGCTGTAGAACTAATCTTCATTACAAACAATACCGAAATATACTCCAACATTCTGCTGTTGAGCAAACAACTTTCCTTCAAGAAAGCCAATTTCTGTGTGTGACTAGGTACTGTCAGGCAGCCACTTGAACATAAATACTTGAAAACAGAGAGAGATGCTAGCACTAATTACAGCAATCTGGTAAAGGAGGTAGGAAATCACTCCCCCTCGAGCACAGCCTTGTGCAGCAGACCAAAACAGTAATCATGATTCATCTTTCATATGTTGTTCATCAACACACACATGGTCCCAATTTCACACTCCCATGAGGCAAACTGAAGGGACAATTGTTTTTGAACTTTACCATCAAGATGAATAATCAGTGTTTATCATACTCATTGCTCAGTAAAACAAGGGCTTTGTATTTGACATCTGCTCTTCTTGTTTTAAAGTTTTATTGATGCTTTCAACCAAGTAAAAATATTTTCTATTTCTAGAGCCTTCAGTAAAATGATTAATCATCTGCATTATTTAGATGCCTGCATTTTGAATTGCTTTCAAGAGAATATAACAGAAAACATAATCCATGTTGATGTTTGCTATATAAATTGTGTGTACTCCATTGACTGCAAATGAATTCGAAGCCCTGGGTGGATGGGTTTGTACATTATTACTTATAAACTTTGTGTGACTGACAACTGCAGCCATGAATTTTGTTCAGATTTACCTCTTCATAGACATATATATATATATATATATATATATATATATATATATATTCATTCCTGCACAGCATGCACAAATTATGGGAATAGCATTTTAAAAAGCATCTCGTTGACACTGAAGAAATAAGTTTGAATTAAAGTGAATTAATGGAGCAATAGACTTCTTGGTGTCTATTTCATGTTTTAAAGAGGAACCTAGACTCTTCTACATAGGTAGGTTTTAACTTCTTTTACTAAGTTGGCACCTTTTGTGTTTGTTCTTATGTAGGGAACATAATTTACAAGAAGCTCCCAGATTTTGCTCGGTTCTTTGTTGGTGGCTAGTTAGTGTTTCACTGCTCCATCTTTAGAGCCACTGCTCACAAGTTTGGCTGCAGAGGAGTCGAATGTGTCTTCAGAGCACCTCAAATTCAACCTGAGACATGAAAAAGCACTGCTCATACTTCAGTCTAAATTATATAATTGGCTGGGAAAGAAAACCATCACTTTTAAGCATGAAGGAACACCTTAGAATAATAGCATTTAGGCTGGAAAATACTTATAAATCCTAGAGTCCAACCATCAACCCAGCACTGCCAAGCTACCAATAACTGTGTCACTCAGTGCCACAACTACATATCTTGTACAGAAGTACACGTTCCTGTACAGAAGCCCCAGAATGAGATATTAAATATCATATTGCAAAGTGAGCTATAATCCAGGTATAACAAAAAAAGGACCTCTTAAGTAAGAATCTGTGAGATAAAAATTACTTGGAAGAACATGTAATAGTTATTTTCCTAAACCAAACACAAGGAATTCATACTCCCCTTGAATTGTCCTGACCTTTCATGATGATTAAATCTCGATGACATTATTAGAGGCACAACTTAACAACAAAGGAAGCAAGTTTAATCTATACTGTTCACCACCTACCGTGAAAATCTTAAACCTCCGAGTCAAACTCAGGAATTTAATGTGGCAAAGCAGGGCACAGAATGGGCAGTACCAGCTCTGATTTGTCTCATGCAATTTTAAAGTTTACCTGACAAATTTTCTATTGTCTGCACTAACATAGTTTATTTTTTCCAATATTTTTGTGCAAATAATGTTTGGTAAATTAAAAGCCTTCTAAAAACAAACAAAAAGGCCCCAGAAGTTAACAGAATAAATATTTTCAAACATACCCCACTTCCCACAAACAATACCAAAATGTGCTGGTCTAAAGATATTTGGACAAAAGCCAAAAGTCTGTAGCCAAAGCAGTGTTCTTTAACTGTGAGACATGACCCCTGGCAGGAGAATTCCGAGAAAAGACGAGGTGTTTGGGAAGGGCAAGGGGGAGAAAAAGCAATGTGGAGACAGGTGCAGGAGCTGGGATTACAACTGGGAGGAAAGGGGCTACAAATGGTAAAGTTGCTTTTAGAGGGATCCAAGACAAGTTTGTTTGAGAAACACTGACTTGTTATGTAAACTACAAAGAGAATAACACATATCCATATAAATAATGGAAAAGAAATGAACGAAACCTCTGGTGGATGCTTACTGCTTCACAAACTGCACAGCATACTGTACAACAAGCTCTCTGCTCCACTCCAAGAGTATCTTTTTCTGGTAGGAAGTAATCCACAACCTCAGCAAGTCCACAGGGCTCCTCACACTTATTGGAATAATTGTATGAACACTGAATTTTAGCTTATGCCCAAGGACTTCTAAACTAATCCATCCATGAAACAATTAAACAATCTGTTTTCATTCATTTTATTGACTGTGCACTTACTGTGCACACAGAGCTATAAGCTCAGAGATACAGTCTTTGTCTCATAAAGATGTTCAAACAGAAGACAAACAAAAAAAGGTTTCAAAAAGTGACTGAAGCAAGATAGATCAGTGGATATATGTTATTTATATTAACATGCATATCTATATGGATATGTTCATTCATTAATTTTGCTTACCACGTTAAGAAATTATGTAGCTCTCAGAGGACAGAACATCAGGGGAAAAAAAGAAAGAAAAGAAAAATACTTCAGAGTTACAAATTCTCTCTTTCAAGATTTAAAGCACATAAAAGTTTGCTGCTTCTCCTAAATGATTAAGTACTTCCAAGTGAGACAGATGGAAATTCATTACCTTTAAAGCTGAGCAAATGCAATGGCACCTGGAAAACAACTAAAGGAGCTCATTTCCAACATCATAAATGGTTCCCTAACAATGTTTTGCTGCCAGATTCCTACCTTTCAATCTGGAAATTCCTACCACAAGCTCTTCATTTGATTTCAGGTTTCATCCAAAGGAACAGAAAATCTGTAAAAGTAACTAGCACTGACTTCATAGGTTCAGTTTCAAGCTTCAGCCAGAACACAATTCACAATTATGACTAATTCAGGGTGGGTTTTCTGCTCTTCATTTCTCAGTACAACGCCAAAGTGCACACACACATATGCAAAAATCCCTCAGGAAACTGTCATCATATCCCAAATCAAATGTGGATTAACTGCTTTATCCATAACTGCTTGACCTACAGAAAATTCTCATCTGAAACTTACTGCAAGGTTGGACATTTTCATTGCAAACAACCTCAGAGCAAGCAGACTACAAATGCTCCATTTGCAGTACAGGGTGAGTTTCTAGAATGAGCAAAATTTGAGATAGATCATCTATTTTGTTTTGGTGTATTCAGACAATGTTTCCTTCCAGATACTTCTGTACTATTTGAAAGTCACCGAAATTCTGTGAGAGTTTGCTGTCAGAAAATGTGAACTGCATGTTGTTAGAAAATTTACTTTAGTCCTTACATGAATGAAACATACAGGCACAAGTACAGAGAGCATTACGTATTCACAAGAGACCACGGCTGCAAAGAATATTAATGTACACTGGTTTTGTAGGACCAACATATAAAGAGACCAGAGCCTTGGCTCAGCAGGATATGGTGGCTAGGTAATTTAGCAATAACTGCACTAATTAAAGTGCCACAGACCTCATAAAACTTTTAAAGTAGACAGAATTTGGGATTCTTCCATCTTAATCCCTCCCTTTGAAATAACACAATTATTTTGGACATAAAAACCTATTCTTAGGGATTTAGAAATACACAATTGTCTAGAAACACACTCTCATCCATGAGATTTTAAAACTGAATTCATAAGCAGTATAGTTCTAGTCCAGGAATAATCAATGATTACTTGCCAAACCCCTAGTGTTCTAGCTTTAAGCAACCATTTACCAGCGCACCAATGGTGTTTTGAATACTTCACATGATATTTGTTTTTACAGGAGCTGAAGCAAAAACCCAACTTTCCTTAAAATAACACAAGCATCTCCTCCCAAAGTTCTCATCCTTGTGAGCTACAGAATCTAAAAAGCCTTGGGCAGTGAGAAGCCAGGACTTGAAATGTGATAGGCATCTACTTAGCAGGAATGAAATGGTGCCTTTGGCACTAAGTTCTCTATCAGGAGGGACACAAGTGCTATTTTTATTCCATACACAGCCACGTTATACAATCTGCTCATCAGAAGTGAGGGACAGATTGCTGCAGTTTCAGAACACACCAGTGTGATGAGCGTTCCAGACTTTTTTTACTGTGGATGAGCAGAAAAAAAAATAAGCCAGAAAAATGGAGGGGCCATTGTGTCAAACACAATGACTAAAAATACTTTTGGGTTAGAAGTAAATGTTCTTGTACGTGAACTGTACTAATAAATCCAATTGCCTTTCCCTACAAACCCTTGAAAAAATTCAAATACTCCTTCCTTTCTTCCCTCCCCTCAGTTAATGGACAAGCTGCAGAAGCTGCTTCCTGCAGGCAGACCCAAGCCTCAGTTGTGCTGCCTTTCCTTCAGCTGTGTTATAGAGACAGGCTCTGGTTCTTTTGCTGCTACACTTTGTTATTCCCACCTCCCCAAAACCTCTGCCAAGAGAGATTCTTACTGCTGAGCTACGCACCTTCAGGAAATGAGTCCTTCTCCAAGCCTCTGCCTAGTCCAGGTCCACTGAGAAGATGAAAATTACTCCACAGCTTAAGCAGTAATACATTCAACAGAGAGGATTAGAAGGTCCAGTGCCTGCTGTGTACTGATGTACATGGCTGAACTTCAGACACACGGGCAGATACATTTGGTGGCTGCAGATTTAAAGCTTTGGCTGCCGGGGAATTTTTACACCCCTGGTTGCCCTCTATGGAGTACAGCCATCGTATCTGCAGCCAAAAAAATTCCATTTGGAAGTGTCAGAAACATACACAAAGCTGCACAAACACTTCTTGCCCACCTGAAGGATACTTGGAAGAAACAGTGCTAAAATATTCCAACTACACCAGCCCATCTCTGCAGGAAAACTGGAGCTCCCCCACTTGACAGACAAGTAGGAAAAGCTCCACCAAATAATCAAGATCAAGAATTTGAACACAACAAAATAAAACCATGCAAAGCATTTGTGAGAACGTTTCTGAGAACTGCCAACCTTGAATCAAGTTCATCTCATGATTCAACTACTCTATGCTGAATAGTTTCTGCCATCAGGATTGCTGAGGCTTTTCACAATGAAAAAAGGATGAAGATTTTTCTGTGTGCTCATCTATCCTTAGTATTTGAATTTAAAAAGCATTAAGTATTGCTAAATTTCACTGTTGGGAAAAAAAAAAAGAATCAGGGAAATATGTGTGCTTTAAGTATATCTATACTGGCAAACTCTTCAGGCATTCTGTGCTACCAAGTCCCATGCAGTGCTTAACTACTATAAAAAGAATTTAGATGCAGTATTTAAAAGAGAACTTTAAGGTTCAAAATGGTACAGAAACTCCAGTCTGACTGCATTCAGTTTCCACGACTGAAAATCACACCCTATGGATAACCTGCCTTATAATATACTTGATCAAGTTAAACACTTGAAGAGATCCATTTTTCCTAAGTACTTCATGTTAAGTGCTTTTGAAAGCTGGCCAAAGCAAAGGTTACACATCCTATCTGTATGGTACATGGCCAGTCCATAACTGCCCTTTCATACTAATTAATACAGTACTTGACATGAAATGTGATATCTGCTAAAACACTGACACAACCTGTACCACAACCTGCTTGGGCTTTAAATTACTTCACTGGTACCATTTGCTTAGCTACTACTTAAGCTCTTGCAAGATTTTCATTCTAAATCTTTGTCTAGAACCTTGGAACACTTTTAGTTCTTGTATTATTGGTTAAAATGGAATTATCAGACTAAAAAACCAAACCAAATACAAACCAAACAAAAAAATCCCCAAAAAACCCCAAACCCCACAAACCCATAGCAAAGAAAACCTACATCTTGAGAATATTTAATTTTTCAGTCAAATAAAATTTTTTGAAATTATAAATTTCAATACTCACAAATAATAATAGGAAACCATACAGTGGGGAAAATTACACAAACCCTAAAATCAAATGTCTGAGGCACAAATTCAGGCTTGGCATATGGGTCTGTTCTGCTATGGTCTACTCTGACAAGATGCTGGCAAGTTCAATTTAGCCTCAGGAAAAACACCCCTGCTGTGCTGCACTAAAGAAATACCTCTGCTTTCCACACCAGCAGCACCAATGAGATCCAGACTCATTCCACACTGTCCTTACAAGTCAGAGGAACCTGAAAGGAGGGTATCCTAAACTACTGTCATTTCAACCATCTCCCTAAAATTATAAAAATGTAAAAAAAACCCCAAAAACCCAAACACTTTTAGAATCCTATATCAAGCACATGAGCTGCTCAAGCGAGCACAGCACACAGCACTCCAGAGACAGGTTTCAGTTCATGTCCTTCAGTGATTCAGTAACTAACAGGTTTCACAAGGAATCCTTAGATTAAACTTTTCTTGTCTTCAAAAGGTAGTAGTGCTTTGTTTTTACGTACAGATCTAATTAATTACTTTTTAGCCTACACCTCAGATAATAAAAGTTTTCCAAACTGTCCAAAGTAAGTAATAAATTCTTCACCCTATTAAGACTTGTTTGCTATCTTATGTTCTTGCAAAGTTGAAAAAAAATCCACATACCTAAGCAACTTACTTGATGGACAATTAAGTATTTCAGAATGTTAGACACTATCAAGATAAAAATTTAAATTTTTTTTCTGCTGGTTTTTATATTCCCTGGACAAACATGTCCATTAAAAACGTAGTTATTTGAAATGCTTTAAATACTTCAAAACAGAGCTGTTTAAGTACTACTTTAACACATGAAAAACATACCCAAATTTCAACCTGACTGCTTGAAGTTTCCATGAATAAAGTTACAGTCCATGGATCTCACACCTTATAATACATTTGAAGAGGAGACAACCTGAAGAAATGCACTGAGCTGGAAGAACCCAAGCAACACATAGGAATTCACACTCATAAAAACCCAACCAACTACAAACACCAAGTTCTGAGACTTTGAAGCACTTTGGTCACTGCAAGCAACTCATCCAATTGCTGCTCACTTGGCATGCAGAGGAAACTGAATACACATTTCTACTATTCCTTCTGCCTTGAAAAGGTTAAGGGATCAAGAATGAAACAAATAAAATGTGCGACATTAATTAGCAGTATCTGCCCATAAAATATTATAAAGAAAAAAAAAATTTGAAAAAGCTTATACTCTTCTTAAGTATTTCTATTAGATGAATATTCACATGATTTTCCTGAAATTAGACACTTTCACTCAAGACCATAGGCTGAAGTGATTTGAAATGGAAATATTTCCTGTCCACTCACTGCCAGTTTCTGTTCCCAGAGTGATATAACAGATGACATCCAGTACAATATATTCTTTTATTAACCATAAATTTGAGCCTGCTTTAGGGATTTGAAGTGTTCAGTTTCATGCTGAAAAAATGTAATGTTATCCACAGACCATCAGCATGTGTAACAAAAACAGACCCATAGGTTTTGTGACTTTGATCAAATTATGACAAAATTTAATCTCAATTTAAAAATGCTTGGAAAATATTTACACTAATTGTTTAACCTTTAATTTTTCAAGATCCACATACACTAACTGATCTTTTTCTGCAGGAAGTAGTCGCTTCTAAGAAATTAAGTCTCTTTACAGAATGGCAATGAGCAAGTTGTCTTCTGGCATTCATCTTATTCAAGAAGAGAGAATGCAGTGTAAGTTTTATGATGGTATTTAAATACATAGATTAAAAAATTAAATTGAACCTGTGTTTCTCACAAATGTTCACTTGACTTCTTTCTATCAACATTAAACTGAACATATATAGCTAATGAAGAGGAAGATATAAAATACAATCACGTTACCATAGTAACTCGAGAAGTAGATCCAAAAATCATCAAGTTTCACGTCCAGTAGAAATGATAGCTTTAACCTGGAATACTACTTGGATATAATTGTAAAATACAAAAATGGAAATGTTGTTGTTGTTGTTGTGGCAGTAAAACCAAACCACAGTGGGAGGAGAGGGAGCAATCACACCTAGAAATCCAAATCAGCTTGCCACAGACAAGCACATAGATAAAACTACTGGAGTTTGTATTTTGGAGCTTCAATGGTTGAACGGAATGTAATAAACAAAACTAAAAGATGTAAACCAAATGCAATGTGGTTACACTGGGCAATCATCATCCACAGCTACCAGCCTTGTTAGATGATATTGGATGTTATTCTATCACTTATTTGGGGCTTGGATTCCTACATTTACTGCCAGAAGGTAATAAAAAGAAACTTCTGTCATTGCAGCTCATTCTTTACAGAGCTGAATGTCCCATTTTCAAACCTCTGCATGACATTTCACGGCCAGTGGTCCTTAATGAAAAAAGACCCCAAAAGTGAATGGCATGATTAGTGAATTACTCTTACAAATGCAACTATAAGGAGAAACATAAGCTATCCCAACTTGCATTATTCCTAGCTAATGAATAAAAGATAAAGATTTTGTTTCCTTTGATGTTCTGAAGCAGCATGGAAAAAATAACTTTTCACCTGTTAAGGGTCTGGCTGAGTTAGGTGTTTGTTTTTTCTTTTTGTTTCTTATTTTAACTCTTTTTGTACTTAACCTATCCCTCCTGTCAGAAGGTAAACTAAGCTAATTTTTAAACACCACCAACATAATTTTCACAAAACCGAGAATTAAACAATAAACAAAAGTTGCAACTATGCAATATATCATGTTACTGGTTCTTTGAAAAGTATCTTAGCTAAACTTTTTGTAGGAAACAAGAGAAAAAGCAAAACCCTAGATATTCTTTCATAACTAAGGCATCAGGGTATACAACTGGCCTTTTCTGCTTTTGGACTGCTAGCACTTGCTTTGTGAAGCAGTACTAGGAGACCACAGATAAAATTTTGACAGAGTAAACAAAATGAAAGCTCCTTAAAATGGGAAATAATCCTTAACTGTACTCCCTAACTACACAAATTTGCTCATGGACACAGTATTGATAAGAGATGCTGTCTTCAGAACAAGATAAGAAATAGAGAGAGTTAATAAGACCCACTGGGTCGTTCTGTAATTTTAGTGGCACGATGACCAAATTCCATTCACAAACCATAGGCTGGATGGTGAAGTGCCCCCCTTGGGTTACAAATGAATACACTACTCTTCATTTCCTGGCAGGAAGGGGTGTATAGCGTTACCACGAGCTCTGTATTCCACCATGGAGTTGGCTGCATTTCAAGAGATGCTGAAGTGATTTCTGAAACATTATCATCTTCTTGCTTGTGAAAAATGCACTGTTAAAAAACGCTCCTACGAAAAATGTTGAATAATTTATATGCTCATTATACTAACCTCAAACTCTTTGGATGAGATACCTTTAAAAGAGTACCTAAATTAGCACAACTTAAGGGTGGGAATGTAAAAAGCATCTGAATAGCTACTTGGAACACTGGGCCGAATCACAAAATTAGCCTGGGGATTTCCTGACTCCCCTATCCAGTTCCTCTGCCTCCATGCTGTAGTTCCCAATTCTGAACATATACTTAACATAAATGCATGGGGACCTCATTTTATCCATGTCGTTGAAATTACTCCAGTTGTGAAAAGAGGAGAAAAACAAACAAACAAACAAAATAAAAGCAGGGATACTTTCAATTCAAACGGCTTTAAACATGTAATTTACATTGCAGCTCACAAATAGGTGCATTAAAGCAGGTGGGCAGGGAAGGGCAAATACCACACCAAAGTAGAAGGAAACAGATGAGAGTGAGAATTTCACTGACCAGCTTTACTGCTAAGCCAATATAAAACATATCTACACCCCTGAGCCACAAGAGAACAAATCCCATTGAAAGTTAATAGAAGTTAGGGCACTCCATTCTTTTTCAGAATCTCACTCCAAGCTTTTAAGGGTCTGCCACACTTACAAGGTGAAGCTTAAACCACCCATTCACACCCCTTATCTCTCAAACTTCAAGGCCAAGCCCTGCACAAATTTGAAATCTTTGCCAAAAAGGTTTGTGATTCATCAACGCCTCCCTCCCACACCGTATTTAAAGTTCATCCAGACAGAGCACCCTTTATGCTCAGCAAAAATTGCACAATTTGCCAGTTTCAACTTCCATCCTCTTTTTGTTACTACTGCCTAAAGCTAGGGGCAAGCCCAGACAGGAAGGTAAAACTGATTCCCATAGAAACTGGAGGAATAGGAAGCAGTGCAGGCAGGCTTTACAAGGGCTGTGAGACAAGATACAGACTGGCACCTTAACAACTCGGACAGAGGAAAAGTATGGAGTTCCTCATTGGCAGGGCAGCTGAAAGCAAAGTTACTCTGGTACAATTGAGGGGGGAAAAGACTCACAGAATCATTAAGGTTGGAATCAAGGAAGTTATTCCTGTGGAATAAACAAAGATACAACTTCACAGCACATTCTCCACTCTACAAGAACCCACTACATGAGTTGTTCCAGGGTACACCACTGCAACAGTGAGACTTAAGACAGCAATTATCAACAAAGCCTAAGCAGCAGATATTGCCCTGCCAGCCACTGCCCAGCTGTGCCCCCAGAGCTGCTCCTGCTGTTCAGCTCGCTGGCTCCACATCAGGCAGAGGACATTGCCCAAACCCTCCCCACACGGGACGATGCACTGGGGCAGGGATGTGCCCTGGCAGCAGGCAGGCACATCCCCGCAGACACAGAGCAGCAGCCAGGGGAGAGGCTGGCAGAGCCCAGCTCTCGCATGGAGCCCGTCCCAGCAGCTCAATCGCACAGCATCGAGCCGGCGGAAGGACGAAAGAAACCCCCACCAAAACGGAAGCCAAAGCCTTGCCACTGATTTTAATATGCAAGGTTTTAGCTCTTTGAACAAAAGAGCCCAATAAAACCAGAGAGAAATGCCTTAGTTTACCATGTTTGAAAGGAAAACAGATTGGGGTGTTATTCCTATAAGCAGATGACAGAGGCCTGCTTTGAGTTTGCTGAAATCACTGCATACTGTAAAAAGAACATGTGACTGTTTTAAGTTTCTAAGGTTGTATTTTTTAATGTTTTCTGATTCCAGGCCAGTCATACCTGGAATTAAGTATGTTTAACTCAGCAACTGATAACTTATAATTTTAACAATTTAGAAGATTAACTGTTTGGACCTAAACATTCTCATATTATGCTTTTCAATGAGCTACACTAAATTCACATATAATTCTAACCTGTATTATTTGAAAAAACCCCATTCTCTTTTAGCCTGTAAAATTGAGCTTTTAAAAAGGGGGACTTTCACAAATTAAGATTCAGATTACTTTTCAGTACTTTACATACAAATAGATGAAACTTCAGTACAGATAAGCAAACACAGAACAAATTTCTTTTCATGAATACCAGAACCAAACCCAGCAGCCTGCTCCTCTTGAAGCTCCATAGCTTTTAAAGGAAAATATTTAAAAACATATGAAAATACTGTTATGCTGTAATTACAAAACTCAGGAAAATAAATTTTATAAAGGTAGGATGAACTTTAGGTAACATTATGAGTTTGGGATTCCCATAGAGAACTAAAATCCTCCATTTGAAAATACAAAGCAAAGTTAATTAGAAAACACAGTTTGAGCAAAGAGGGCTCTTGCAAAGAGTTCTTAGAAAGGATCACCTTGAATGTGTTTGATGCTGAGGCGACGCCATAACTTTTCTTCACACAAAAGCAGTCATCTACAGAGCACAACCAGATGTTAAGTTTTCTTTTCTTACTTTTTGTAAACCTCTGTGACCTCTCTCAAATTAAAAAAGGGAATAGCATTTTTAAAGCCACAGGAGCTATCATTAGTGAAGCATTCTAAGGATTTTCATTAATTCATAGCCAGCCAACCAGGAATTTTCCCACAGCCGTATACAAAAAAAGTCAGGGAAGTCATTGATTGCTTGGTTGGATTTGAATGTAGTCAGAAGTAAGAACAGAAATACCTAATCACTCCCACTGATATCAGAGTGAAGAACATAGGCAAGGTCAGAAATTAAAATCCAAGTCTGCCCACCAACCATGAGGAAAATCCAGCAGGGCCATATAATGGGGGGGTATAGAAATGGTTACTGCACACGATTTTTTGAGATAAAGGATCATATGGATAGATCATTACAAATCAATAATTTGGAAACCCAAAGCCCAGAATGCACAGCTCCAAGCAGATCTGCTGGCCTATCATGCCCTTCAGACAGCAGCCTCAAGATCTGCTGGAGGCTGTCCAGTAGTTGGAACACCTGCTGCACACCCACGGCCCGACACACATTGCACTGGAGCCCTCTGAGCTGCACCTGCTCCCTGGTGAACCCTCATGGTTCCTGTGAGGGCCCAGCACAGAAGGAGAAGTGTGAGATCCTCTGGACAGCGAGGCTGGAGAAGAAGAGATTTCATCAGCACTGCTCTGCCCTCAGCACTGCTGCAGCTCTGCAATGCACAGGGAAAGGAGCAGGAGAGACTCAAAGGCTGCTGGCTAGCCCACTGCGTGCTGCCAAAAGGTGCATCAGCCAACACAGAGGGCAGCACTTCAGAGGCACCACCGTGTGTGGATACAGCACCAAGAGGTACAAATTTGGTTCAGATGAGTCATGGACACACAACTCTGGTTCTCCTGAATCAACCGGAACACTCGGAGTTTATGCTTTCAGGTACGATAGCGGATTGTAGCATGGAATCTCCTAGGACTAAGCTACCTCTCACATTTATTTGTGCTCATTAGAGGATGACTGGTGTGCCCCACAAGCAGATTTACTGTCTTGCTGAATAACAGGCCAAAGAGGAATAATAAAAATAGAATGTCTGGAACAATCCTTCAAAGCCAAGAGTGACATAATATTGTAACAGCCTTCAAGTGAGAGATTGTCAGACAATACAGTATCTCCTGGAACATGTGCTGATGCCTGATAAAACTCTAATCCAAGCTTTAATTATTTTTAATAATCAAATCAAACCCCCACATTTGATTTTCCTCACACCCTTGGAATCTACCACGCGGAGACGAGAGGTGACAGGAGAACAATGTACCTTTAAAATCCATAAATGGTGTCTTAGACAAGACACTGAAAGTACAATTTACTAAGAGAAACAAGTTGAAGCATGTTAAAATACACATTTATACCCTGGGTTGGCTGGCAGAATTTTGGCTAACCTGAATGATAATACCTGTGTTTCTGTTGTATGAATATTGCAATGAGCCTATCCATTACTGGCATATGCCTGTATTCACTACTTTACTAAGTATCTATCTGGTCAAAATTTTTATGATAAAATCATTTAGAAATATTGTGCATCAGGATGTGTTACTCCTTTTGAGGAGAGCTGGGGAGGACAAATAGGACAGTGAAACAATTACAAAATACTATATGCATGAAAGGGTAAAAGCCTTTTTCAAGTCTACACTTAAATTTTGACCCTTAAATAAAGTCTCACATTATCGTAACCTAAATTTAAGTACTTCAGATATACTGACCCAACATTATTTCAGGTTACTGTAACTTACAGTTTAATTCTATCTTTTTTTATAATTTACATAGATATAAGGATATAAAAAATAAGCATTCATGTAACTCATACAATTTTTACGTGGTTTTTCCTAGGTGTGATGTATTAATGCACAATATTAATTTTTAAATATAAAAACAACAATGTAAAACATACTATAGGAACATCAGCACTAACCACAACTTCTAGAAAAAATGTAATCATTATACTGGTAGCAGTAAATATAAAATCAAAGCAATAGAATTGAAAAAAAAATTACTTTTAAAAACTAAAAATGGTGTTCAAGCTTAGCAGTTCTGCAGCAATACTTCACACTTCACTTGTTTGCTTCTAAAAACAGATGCTAAATTTATGGGTAACATTCAGCCTTTGAGCATAATTAAGCAGGCAAGTTCACATCAAAGCTTTGTTCCATCATCTTTAGACTGACCTGCTGGAAAAGACAGCTGGTCTTTATTAAACATCCTTTAAATGTTGCAGTTTTAAACAACATCCGTGTTATATTAGCATTAACAAATAATTAACTACAGAAAAGCTAGTATCATCTAATCATGTCAGCTTAACATCCTTTCACCAGTAATTAATACTATAAAGTACTAATCTGTTAAAGCAGAACTTGTTCTTAAATAAATGTCTCAAGATTTTAAATTAACAAGTCTGATACAGCAGTTTCCACACTTGTACTTACTCAAAAGCAGATTTTGAGGTGAAGTAAGGCAGGGAGTGGAGTTCAGCATCTAAAGTAAAGGACACGTTCTAGATAGAAAATCAATCAAATCTGTGGCAGTCCCAAGCAACTTCAACTGCAGAAACCCTGTTGAGTCAACAGCTGAGGAATCATCATCATATTCAGATTGCCCAGCTTCATGCAAGCACATAAGGAAATAAACAATTTTGTTGGAAATGCACAACTCCATTGTTAATGCTGAAAGTTAGTTTCAGCTACATAAACATATGTTTCCATTTTTTTCTTCTAGGTCATGTATTTGAACGCTCATTCTGAAAACACAGCATTAAACTGTACAGTACAGGCTCACAGTTCCTGAGGAAACAGTCATCTGCTACTTTAAACACAAACATATTTACGCTACTTTGTGCATTTTAAAATGCATTTAAATAGGCAGATTGTCATCAACAGTTTTTGACACTGGAGTAGGAATGGGGTCTCATTCTCTGCTACATTACTCGATAAACGAAATTCAAAAGAAAACCTCAAAACAAACCCTGGAGGGACCCTGAAGCCAAACTCAAAACTAAACAAAAGTGATACAGATGTCTACCTGCATGACTGACCACGCTTGCAAAGCCTTGCACTCAACATGTTGCATTGTATCTAATCACAGAACCCAGGAAGCTTGAAGTGACACATCTCATCAATTCGGAGACGCTATCACATTGTTGCGGATGCCAGGGAAAGAAATCTATTGATTCCAGAAATTCCCAAAAAATGGCAGAGAGGGAACTGCTGGCATCTGGCCTGCAGAGCTTTAAAGCAGCTCTGGAACGGTCTATAGATTAAAGAACATCCTGCTGGCAACCATTAACACCTTCCACCATGTTCCACTTAGGTCTGTCCTCTGCCTAATACCTTTTAACATTTTTTAAATCTTCTGCAAGAGAAAATCTGGGTTTTTTAAACGTCAGGAAATAACATGAAATAGAAGGGAGAAATTTAAACTTCGGTAATTTCTTCCCATTTTACGGGATGTTTTTCCTCCAAATTAAGTTCCCAAAACATGTCTTTAGCTGGGAAAAGTATTTGTGTATGACCTAGCTCTGTGCCTGGTAAAGTCCTAACTGTGGAGAAGTACAAGTCTACTTTGGTATGCTTGAGGAGATAAATGTAGGGACACAGCAGCAAGAGCCTGGAGAACAATGAGGCAGGCAGAGCTCCCAGTAGTGGAACAGTGGGAAATCTTCAGTGTCCCTGCTCTGAAGTGAAAAGGAAACAGCAAGTTCCTTACATAAAGGGCACAGGAGGGGACAGAGGGAGTTTCAGGGAGAATGCATGGGAACAGAGCCCTCCAGTCTGTCTGAGCTTTGCTTAGCAGAGCAAAGGAAGGTACAACTCGCTGCTAACAAGGAGGGGAGGACACAGTTCTGATGAACTGAACACAGTTCGATGCCAAAAACTTCAGAAGAATTAAAATGATGAAAAAAAATTACTCATGTGTGTATTAGAATCTACGTTAGAATCCATTAGAATCTACAAAACAACTTGAGAGTAAAGTTGCCCATGTGTTTAACGCTGAATAAATTAATCTAAAATATATTCAAATCATCCTCAGATCACACGTCTGTCTTCCCTGTGCACCTCGTGGCTCGTTTATAGAGAAAAATTCAGGGATTGCTTTTCCAGAAGAGCTCCCCATGTGGACACACTTATTCTAGATTAAAACAGGCCCTTCTCTGAACTACTTTTTTTCTGTATAAAGGTATGCATATGAGGTCCTAAGATCATCCATATGGAAAAATACTTTGCAATACTATTCTACTTTAAGCAAATGACTACCCTAACGTGAAATAATATGAAGTGTTGGAATACATCAAAATTTCTATTAAACATCAATGAAAGGAATCCTACACCAAGCAAAGTCAATCCAAATTCTACAATCCTGAACCCTCTGAAATCTGATCATTCTTAGCCACAGTAATGTTTAGTTTCTTGTCCAGGTAATTGCTTTCCTGCTAGACAAATGTAGAGTTTGCAAGACAAATACCAGTGTATTACTGGAGAAAATGAATAATACAGTTATAATATATTTTGTCATGGAAGTTGTAAAACAAAAATTCACATCTAGAATGTGATTTCCTTTTTAGTTTTGAAAACATTAGGTATTAATAATTTCAGGAGGTATGAATAAAACCAACATATATATCTTTATCTAATTTGTTTAACCATAGTCCAGCAATATGCTCTCATTAATTCAGTTTTTTTTTACTGCTACAAAATATTGAGGATACTTAAAACTGTATTTTGTAAAGTGAAAGAAACTTGTGCATGTATGTATATTAGCTCTGTATGTATGGAGAAAAATGTAACACAGATTCTCAAAAATAACACTCAAATGATGAAAAAAAAAAAAGATTTACCACAGGGAACTCTAACCCACATTTACAATTTTCCCAGAGGAAAATACCCAATATGCATGCATCTAAATGCACATACAAACCCAGCTAGCTACATTTTATTTCTCCTGGAACAACCATTAAAAGTAAAAATATACATTTTTAGATTATTTATGCCCTTGAGAATTACCTCAATTCAACCACTTCATTTAATGCAAACTAGACTTTTTTACTTTCTCTATATAAAACACTAAGATTTATTCATGCCCTTAACATACATTAATTAGACACTACTTACAAATAACCTGCAATAAGAATAACTATTTGAATAGGATACAATTACTTAGGGCTTGTGTCTTTTCAATCAGTCAGTGTCCCTGCAGTGTTTAGAGTGGCAGAGGGGAAGTGGCCTGTGGTTAAACAGAGGAAATACCAAGGAATTTTAATAGAGCAAATAGTCTCTTTACTTCCTACAGGGTAGTACTTCAAAGGCAGCCCTGCTCCAGAGCAGACAATGTGTTAGAGGGGCCATCAGTCATTTAATAGTATGTCAAGTCTACTCAAAACTTACATGCAGCCCAAGATAAATACCACATAACTGAGACAATGGGTACCATCCTGCAGTCATTACTCTAATAACTGCTGCCCTGCCTGCATTACAGAGGCAATCACGTGCAAGGGTGCTGTTACAAAATCAGACCACAATATTATAACTATGCAGTCAGACAAGGTATCTGATAAATTGGCTAGGGAAGTCTGAACTTGAAGCTGAAAATACAATAAAACCAGAAACTAGTAAAATATCTTACATGCTAAAATGGTACATCAGTCGTGAGCAACAGAGACAAAGGGGGAGGGGAGGGGTTGTTATACTAATTAGAGTGTAAGTTTTTCTGATCTAAAAGTCAGCCAAAACCATTGTACTAAAAGATTAATGTTGTGGTAGATTCCTGTTTAACACACTCAATGACATTAATTATGTAAGAAAAAAAAAAAAAAATCCAGAACAAACTGCATCTGCATATTTCTATAAACGTCAACATACATTAATTCAAGTGTACTACAAGTCAAGTACTAAGACTCGTAAGAGTGAGAATTTACTTAACAGGAGATGCAAAACTTGACAGAAATGTACAGTGGTGTTATGAGCCTGTGGAGTACCCTGCCCATGTCTGGTGAAACACACAATGGACGTCCTGAGCCAAAACATTTTACTGCTAATTCTGTTAAAAAGACCTAATAGGGGAGTCTAAACCTGTAACTGTTTCATCCAACACAAAGGTTCCGATCTTAAGCTTTATCAGGGTTTGAAGTTTGTTTTTTCACACTCTTCTTTTACATATTTCCCGATACTTTCGCCTTTCTAAACTATGCCCTACAAACTTCTGAACTCTGTGTTGCAGCAACGTTCTCAAAGGATCTGATCTGAAACCAAGAAAATCCTTAGTGACAGTCTAACAAAAAGGAAAATCAATGAAAGTCAGTTGTGTTCCCTCCAGTGTTCCCGGATCACCACGCTTCAACTAAACCTGTAACCAGACGTCAGGAAAAAAGGAAAGGAACAAACCAAAACACATGACTCGAAAGTTATGGAAAGTATATTTAAAAAAATAAAAAAGAAAAAGTGTACGAAAAGCAATCGAGGAAAGTCTGACAGCAAAACACAGCAGAAACGGGAACAAAAGGCAAAGACCAGTAACAAAACGTTTATCACCTTCCTCCCCTCTTCCCCCTCCCGGTAAATTTCCTACATCCTCTGTATAATGATCAGGCCCGGAGCTAAAACCCCAAGCCGGCCTCGAATCATTAAAATAACAAAGCCCCAGCGATCGCTTTTATCCAGGTCGGCTCGGGGAAGCGGAGAGCGCCGGTGGTAAAGGACCTGTTGAGTGACTTCTTCACACTCGCCGCCTGCGAGCTGCCTCCCCCCTCGGCGAGACACCAATAAATATCCCTGGCCGGGAAATGCCACCCTCTCTCCCGGCCGCAATTAACTTCCAGATGCGAAGCCCCGGGGCAGCGTTACTTGTTGCAGAAACGTCCCCGGGGC
>VWZN01016109.1:1523360-1542028 GCA_013396955.1 Regulus satrapa
GGCCCGGGGGCGGGGGGTTCGCCCGAGCCCCGGCCCCGCCGCCCCCGCCCCAGTCCTGGCAAACGGCAACAATGGGAGGGAGCAGAATCCCCTCCGGCGGCTTGGCTTTGCGCTCTTCCCTTCCCGCTCTCGGTATGCGGGACCTCCCCGCTCCCCGGGACAGCCGCGGGCTGCTGCTGCCGCTGCCTTCCTGCAAACAAGGGGGTCACGCCGGTACCTGGCCGAATTCCCACCTCCGTTCCGCGCTGCGCTACCGTGTTCCTGATCCATTCACTGCACTGGAAGGAAGAGAGAGATCGATCAAAGATGATCAGTAACGTTAGTTCACGCATTACAGAGTGATAGAATCAATTAGGTTGGAAAACACCTCTGGGATCATCAAACGCCCCGTCCAATCTTTCCTTAACCACTTTCAAGGGACAGTGACTCCTCCATCTCCCTGGGCAGTCCGTCCCAAAGTCTAATCACCCTCACTTTATATAAAGAAATTCCTCCCAGTGTCCAACCTCAACCTTGCCTGGCAGTGTTTAAGACTGTGTCTCCTTGTCCTGTTACTGCCTGGGAGAAGAGAGCCCGCAGGTTACAAGCTCCTTTCAGGTGGCTGTAGAGGGTGGTAAAGTGATCTCTAAGCCTCCTCTTCTCTGGGCTAAACAACACCAACTCTGTAATTACTCTTTAATTAAGGCAGACAGGCTGGAAGAATGTACGATCATAAAATATTCAACTGCAGAACATGCAAAGGAAGTCACACGTGGCAATAAACATTTTGACTTTTTCAACTGGAGCTAATTCTGATATTACACGCTTTGATGAAAATGCTTGTCCTTAAAATAAAATAAATCACATTTCTGATAAATATGAAATGCAAGGTGGTCTAATATATCCATAAATTACATCAATTTTCATCCTTTTGTCTCAAAGTCACATAAGAGACAGAGCAGCCCAAGGCTCCTCTGAGGCACAGGATGATCCAGCTTGGAAGAGCCCTCAGGGGTCACAAGGCCTAACTCTGCTCAAAGTAGCCCTAACTTCAGTTTTAGATGTGACAGCCCAGGGCCTTGTCATGCATCACTTTTATGTGTCACTTAACTCCAGTTATTTCTAAAACCTTAATTTTCGTACATTCTGTTTGCTATGACTGATCTTGGACAAAACCATCATCCTAATGGAACAAACCCATCAGTATTTTATAAAAGACATTACAGTTTGGATTAAAATAGTATGTAGAACCACCACTAAGGCAACCAGTTGAAGGAAAACATGACCAGCTGGTAATTTTTAACTACTATTGGTTTTGCACCTATCATAGCTTTTCCATCCTTTATGACCAATGCAAAAAAGCTTTCTTAAACTGCTTGCTGATGTATCCCAGCCCTGACACTCACAGTTACCTCTGGCAACAGGTTTGTGACTTAGGATGGCTATAGCCCTTCACTGTGGCATGAACAGAAATTACATTTTTTTCATTAAATATTTTTTTAGCAAAAATTGGAAATTAGGCCATAGTTATTTGCAGTTCTGGGATCAAAAGGTTCTTACTTTTGATCTCCATTGCCCCTGCAGGCTGGAATTCTGGAGAAGGTAATATTAAGTCTCCAGGTGGAATTCCACTGATTTTATGATGGTTTTGATGGTCAAGTACATCCAGGCCAGAATGGAAGTTGAGCAGGTTTCCTCACTATACACCACACACTTCTGTCTGGGTATTCCTGCTTTACTTTCTCCTTGCATTACTCAGGAGTGACCTAACGGGTTTGAAAACTATATGAGCATTTTTATTTTTAATCAAGTCAGGCTGCATAAAACCTGTAAATAACTAGTCCTTTTATGTTTGAACAAATTACAAAGAAAATAAAATACCACAGCATCATGGCTAAAGAAAGGAAGACATATATATGTACAGTTCATTTACAGGTCAGTAAATACCTCTGCTTCCTATAACATCTAGGACAAACGAGGATTTCCTGCTGAACATAATGCCATTGATCTGCAATTAATCTTCTAAACCATGGGGAAAACTGTTTGGCTTTTTCAGTTAACTGGGATTTAGAAGCTGTAATTTTTATGTGAGGACAAAATTAGCATTATCTGAGCTATTGATGCATTAGCCTATGATGTTTATAACAAAAACACACACACAACAAATAATGCCAATGCTTTGGTAGCAGAATAACTGAAGAACTCACAGCTGCCACTGGTTACACTGGTAATATCCAGAAAGCAGCAAAATGATTGGTCATATTTACCGAGCCCTCAAACCTAGCAGCACGAAGCAAAGATGCCATCTGACCAAATCAGCATTGATACTTCCTTCCCAACAGTTCAGCCTAACCTAATAACAAAATGACACGTCTGAAAAACAATTCCTCCACGCTGCCACCATGTCCAACTTCTCCTGAGGGTGCACTGGCTGAATACAGAAGTATTGCATTCCTTCAGATCCATTTGGAATCATTTCCACTGAAATCTTTGGTGGAAAACAGCAGTGGAAGGCAGGAATCAAATGACTGCAGTTAATGTTTCTAACTGGAGTCTCCAAACTGCTGCAAGCTCATTGAAGGGAAAGAGAGGCTGTGGGGACTCTGCTTGTCTGTAGGTTCCTTTGTGCTTTTTACAACAGTCTCTTGTTTCTGAGTAGTATAGAATGCATAATATCCAAAAGTCATGGGTATCGATATCCTGCATTCTACAGCTGGTTTTGGTTGCCACTCTCCCTTCTTGCTTAAAGCTAAAAATCGTTTTCCTTCCCCATTCTGAGCAGCTGTTCCCAGATGGAGGAGACAGTGAGAACGCCTATAAAAACATGAAAATTCATGTACCAAAAATTTCCAATAATATTGTTAAAACTTCCTTACAAAATCTTTCTATTCCTCAGCAAAAAGTCATTCTTGGACTTGGAAGCTGTATGCTCGATCCATAGTTCATATTTCTAGCGCTGAATTCTCTCCCAACAGACACTGACCTTGACTACAAAAGAAATCAGTCAAACAGCTCACTTTGGGGCAGAAAGCATGCACCAGGCTTGCAGAGTATTCAGCTAAGTCAGACAATCGTGACTGTTGCAATATCACAATATTGCAGTAAGTCAATGCCTGTTACAGACAGACGCTGCCCACTGTTAGGAAATAAGGACAAGATGCAGTGAACCAAGCAGACAATGTGCTAAAAGAGATCCCAGAACAGAAATCCCTCAGTGTGAGGGTCTCCTGGAACTTCATCTGGCGGATACCTGAAGACAGAAAATCAGATCTTTTGAAAGTATACGTTTACATGTCATTGCCTCACTTCCATGGGGATGGTTTATCTGTGGGATGAGCAACGAGCATAAAATAGAGCAAGAACCATCTTCCAGGATCAAACCTTAAAAACCAAACTAAGAAGTGTGAAATGGATGTGGACACTCCCAGCAAGTGCATGAAAATTCCCACCTGTGTCAGGGCTCACAAAAACTCTGTTTCCATGTAATCTTATGTACTATAAGATGCCATAGTTTGAAATGATCTGGCCAGGCTCAAGTGAAAGGTTAGCAGCTGATAAGAAAGCAACCTCAAGCCATAAAATGGAATTGAAATTTGAATCAAATCTATCAACTGTTATGAATGCCCTTCTTGCTCAAGGCAACTGTTAAATCATTATGCCTTGAGAAATGCGATCAAAATTCATGAAACACAGAGGTCTCAAAGCAAAATCAGTATTGCCACTCTCATTTTATAGATGGGGAAACTTAAGCACAGAGTCATAAAGGTGCCTGCTTTTTGGTCTTGCACACACGCTCAGGGCTAAAGCAATAATTAGATTTGGAGTCAGGAAAGACTCTGTGCCTCAGTAAGACAGGAAAAGACCCCTGTGTGTAGCATTCTTTGGTCTTAATTTGCTGCTTTCTGTAGAGACACACTCTACACTTGCTAAGGTCACCCAGACGGTCCCAGTGGGTGCAAGCTCCAGAACAATTCCACTGCAGTGGCTGCTTCTCTCTCAGGAGTGGCAAAGAGCAGCCAGCAGGCTGTCCTGGCAGCCAGCTGCCTCCTGCCGTGGCCACACATTCATTGGCACTTCTGGAGTGGCTGCTGCTGTGTCCAGATGGGAAAGTGGGATTAGATGCATGAATTCTACTTGGACACTGCAGGCACCATTTCTAGATCCAGATGCTCTCTTTGCAACAGCTCCTGAAACTGAGCATCCAAGTCCTCCCTGCTGACTAAGCCAGACCTTCCAGAATCCCACGGAGTGTACCAGTAAGGATGTTTCTCTCCTGCTCACTTTTTTTGCCACAGTGTCATTGTTTGAGATTTTTCTCAAAAATCTCAAGTCTGTCTTCAGATGTTTGGGGATGTTTTGAGGCTCGTAGAGTTCAGAAAGAAGGGAGTGAATGGTCTTGTGACCTTTCTGGATGACTTAATCTTTCTACAGGAAATTGCACTTAATGACCAGAGAAGTTTAAGTCCTATATTCCTAGAGGCTCAAGTCAGCATCAGATGTAGGAGTATGCTGTAGTGAAAAGGAAATGACTGAACTAAACCAAACAGCTATTACATGAAAATTACTTCTGATCAGCATCAAATTAACAATTTGTCAGTGATCCATGGATGCAAATCTTCATATAATGTTACCCCTCCCCAGACCTCACAGTCCCTATATTGCATAAAGGCCTCCTTCTACTACTGCCAGAAAATGCTTGCAGTCAAATTCTGTATTTCTATTTAGTTTTGTATCTGTTTGTTCATAAGAATATAATAAAGGACGTTCTGTAAGATTATTCAACTTAGTGATGTGCCACAAGCACACTTCTCCCTGCTCCAAAAGCACACCAAAGTGACTCACCCCGTGGCCACATGTTGTTTCTGAGGAGCAGGGCAGGACTGGATCTTTCAGCAGCAGTCTTCTGTTACACTGGATTAGGTGTAATGTGAAACTTCACTTTCAAAGAAGAGTAGATTTATGATGCAAAGAAAATTAAAAATTGCATGGATGAGTCATTTTTCAATAAAAATTCTGTTGAACTAAAATTATTCTGAACCAACAACTGTATCCCCAAAGTTAGCTGTTTTATTCTTTAACAAGTGAATAATTTGTAACGTTCCATTTTAAAATAATGTATTTCTGCAACACAGAAATTTTATCTCAAACAGCTATTAAAAATGCATACCAAGACCCTCAGAATGCAGTTTGAAAAAATGCTAGAAATTATAATGAAGTAACATCTTCACAAAGGTTTCCCGTTCTAATTCTACTCTTAATTCTTTCTTCCTGCAGCACAATGTTTCCCATGCAGACAGCCTGTCATTTTCCTTCTGCAGGGAAACACGGGGGAGGGAGGTGGGGTGGGAGAACAACCCTAACCTGATTTAACAATCTATTGTGCAATTCAACAGCATCCTGTGGCAATGCCTGCAAAATTAATCCTAGCACACTAAGGAACCCCTCACTGAGCATAACCTGCCTTAAACCCTTTCCCATTTAACTGAGGGAGGGCTATTTGCTCAAGCACTTTGGGATGACATAATTTGTTATTTGAGGCCAAAAGCTAAGGGTAATTAGGGCTAAAGAAAATGCTCTGATTTTTTTTGTAATTAAAATGCATAGAGACACTTGTAACAGATACCACTGCAGAACAATAGAAACATGACTGGAAGAATTTTTAAAAGTCTGATTATTTTGGAACCAGTGTGGAAGAAGATTGGAAAGCCCTCCGTCAATAGCACCTCATTCTACTCCCACAGAGGGAAATACACAAACAAAAGAAAATACAAAGGCAGGAGGCATATGGAAATCGGGTATTTTGTTAATATGATAGATATTCCCCAAAATATTCCAGTGTAATTTTAAAATGTTTTAGAACAGATTTATGAAAGAATGCACAGTAATTCTACATTACTGGGCCAAAAAAAAGAAAAAAAAAAGAAAAAAAAAAAAAAGAGGAAGGGTCCTGTTAGGAACGACAATTGTTGCTGGCAGCTCTACCTCTCCAACAAACAAACTCATGGTTCTTTTTCTCTACACTCTGGCACTGTGTTTTATTATTTTAAAACACAAATTTGAAGCAGTTGGATATCAGGATTGAGTTAGCTGCTTATTTTCGGAAAGAGTACGATAAATATGCAGATAATAACAGACTGAAATGCAGTGAACAACATTTGTTAAGACTCTGGAAAACCTGCTAATATGGTAAGTTCTAATAGGTTAACATTTCTTTCTAATTAGATTATAATGGTAACAACCACTGAAAATACCAGTCCTCCTGAACCATAAATTGTGATAAAACTAACTGCCCAGGATCGTATTTTACAGTGAAAAGAAGGAAAAGACTGGATAAGGGGTTTTTTTTGTTTGTTTAATTTAAACAAAAAAATCCCCAAGCAAATATTTTCCATGTAACTAACTTAAATTTTACAAAAGTCTCAGCATTCTAAGAGCAGTGCTGATACCTCCTGAGAATCCCTCCCTCTGACTTCCTTTCTCTGGCAAAACGAGTTAGAGCAAATGGCAGGAATATTGTCAAATAGCCATATCCCATAGCACACAATGAGATGCAGCTCTAAAGTTAGAGAACCCTGCAAATATTTGAATCATGACAGATGTATTACTATCATATTTTAAATTTTTTTTTTTAATTATTTTGCTCTGGCTGGATGCTTTAAAAAGCAATAGGAATGGTTAAGAAGTACACAGTATTTAAACAGCACAAAGTAATTTCTTATCCTTCTAATGTGATGAAACAATTAAAATGAAAATCTGATGGCAATACATGTTTCTGCCTGGCAAATATTTGCATTGACAACACTGTATTTATTATCACAGAAGAATTATATTAGTAGATATTGTACTAGAAGTCATTCTAAGTTTTACACCATAATGGGTGGGGTTATTTTAGAACTGCAGGATAATTTGTCAAAAGCTTTCACAGAATCATTTAGCTTAGAAAATATCTCTAAGACCGAGTTGAGCAATCATCATCACACTATGAAGCAGACCACTGCACTAAATGTCACATCCAGTGGTTTCTTGAGCATGTCCAGGGATGGCAACTCCAACATCTCCCTTGGCAGCCTGTTCCAATGTTTATCAACTCTTTCTGTGAAGAAATTCTTCCAGAGAATTCCTTTCTGGAATGGGAAAATATTCTCCTACTATAAACTGACAATGCTGGGCAGTCTTACAGCCACATACAGTCATGACAGCAGCCTAAATTCATGTAGAGAGAAGATTTTAAAAGGTTGGCTGTTCATAAATATGAAGCAGCCACCCCTCACTAAGTTGTGTTCAATACTGAGCACTCGGAGCTGTGGAGAATCGGGCTGGCACCGAGCATTCGGACGCGTGCAGAGCATCAGCCGGGTCTCGGGCTGTGCGATGGAGGGATCGGCTCATCCCCGGCGGGCACCCCCGGCCCCGCTGCGGAGCTCTCAGCTCGGGGGGCGCTCTTGATCAAAGCCAACCACCAGAGGGCACAGGCAGCCCAGCACTTTTACTGACAGCTCAAATAAAGACTAAAGCTGGTTCAAAATGTATGACTGTAAAGACTGTCTTTATATGGAAAAGCTAAGTAAATAGCCAGCAATTTTTAATGCAGAATACTTCATCTGTTATCTTCTTAATTTTCTTAATGTGGCATCGTTCACAGAAACTGAATCCAAACATATTTTGGAGTATTACTATGATCCATACCATATAATAAAATTATAGAGATTAAAAGTATGAAATCTATAATTATTATTTTTAAAAATTTCATTTAATATATAAAAAATAATTTGGTTATACAGACCAAATGCTCCAGAATTTAGAAACTGTGGTCAGGCACTTAAAATCTTAGAAGCAGTAACATGTCAATAAAATAAAAACTTGGTTCTAAGAGAGCAAGAAAAGGTCAGAGAAAAAGCAAGTACAATAACTGAGTTGATGCAAGTCTATGGATTTTTTTTTTTTTTAAGGTTACAATGAGATAACAAGTTTGAAACATACGCAATTTAAAAACTCAAAGTTTTTATAATTATAAATAACAATGACATAGATAATTTTTAATGAAGGGGACTGTCTTATACCACCTGCCTACTTCTGTCCTTTTAGCTCCAAATGGCACAAGATTAAGGAAAGGAGTGACAGAGTAAACCCACGGTGTTTTCAAGCCATCCTAGTGGCAGAGAAAAACCTGGTTTAAGAGCCAGGAGAAAAAAACCCTGGTACATAAATGCAGAAAGAAGGAATACTTACTTCACTTTCAGTCTTCCACTTTTACTGGTCACACATATACATCCTTACAACATCCCAAGCCAGATGACCCTGCTTGAAAAGTAATATCAGAAGCACTACTTGCATCTGTGTTATTCCACAGCCTATTCTGTTTACTCAAGATTCTGGACTTTACATCCACTGATTCACAACATGGATCACAACACACTTGCAAAACCTATCCTTTCACTGCTTTTTTTTTTCTCTCTTTTTTCCCCTTTTACTTTTTTTAAAGCACAAGCAATGCAGTACTCATTCTGTCACTCTAATACCAGCCCCACAGGACATCCATGTGATCAAATATAAAACATACCCAGGGGTGTGAAAGTCATTGGCAATCACACCCAGCAACACCAAAGCCTGTGTATCCCTAAGCATTTTTGGTCAGCTTCTTACATCCTTGCTTAATAAACAGTGTCCTGAAAAAAAAAAAAAACCAAAACAAAACAAAAAACCACAAAATAAAACAGGTGTTAGAAGAAATCCAATTTCTTGCTGTTTCTAAACTCAACAAGTACATGATTAATTTTCCAATTTGTTAGTCAACCTAAGAAAGCAAAACTTCAGTGGTCACACTGCCACGCAGAGCAGCTCTTCACTGTTCCTCAAATTCACCTGGAAATCCTGCTGGTGCTGCAATATCGACTTTGGGTGCCCAAAATAGACAGACTGGTTTCCATATTTTCTGTTTTCCTTTCCCCTCGTGTCACACAAGTCAGGGCACTATTCCCCCACAGAGGAATCTAGACCTGAAGGCTCCTCAGCAGCCCCGGATTCCTCTCTCTCACCAACAATCCTGTTTGCCCACTGTGAACACGAGAACCCCTTTTTGAAGCAGTCAGGTGGGATCCTTATGCCCCCAAGAGGCTGAACAGCCCCAGCTGCCCCTCATATCATGATTATTATTACTTTGTCTTTTTACTCTTTAATTATCAAATAGACACATAAGATATTCTAAATAGCTCATAGAAAATAACAGAATGTGATTTTGATCCAAGATCAATCCATTACACAAATAACAGGACATGAAATAATAATTCAGATCAATCACTACAGCTCCAAAGTATTTTTAAAAATAAAATAACTTCCATTTTTCATCCAATTACATAATATTAAGTCCTTTAAAATAAAGGGACAAAGATCATAAATCTAACAATCAATAGGGAAACTAAAGCAATCCAAGAAATAAAAAACTTGTTTTATAACAAATTTCTATGAAGCTTTGATTTTATGATTGTTAGCTAAACCTGAGAGCTGATCTCACTCATAGCTTACTTTCATGTGAGATAAACTGAAGGCGTTTGCAAATTATTTTACACTGCTTTTATACAAGGCTTCTGTTAAAATCCAGTCTCGTAAAAATGCTGGATTATTTTTAAAGTCGCATTTCCTTCTAATAGCACTTTGAGCACCATGTTAATCTTCTTACCATATACAACTATAAAACTCACAGGTTTCATCTCCTCAGAAGTATTTCCAATATAAAACTTGGAACAAGTAGAAAAATGCAGATGCATCCACACACAAAAGAAAAATCATAACATGCACTTTGCTGGTGTGCTGGCTGGCTATTTGTAAGCACAGTCTTGGCAAACTAAATAACTGTAAATTCAAAGAGTTAAATGACAATTTAATAAATGTTATTTCCATCTAGGCTTTTGATGCTAACATTGAAGCTTTAAACTATGCTTTTATGTATGCTTCAAGTGACATCAGAACAGAACCTGGGGAGCTTCGGCTCTTTGGCATCAATTGCTGTGAATCTGCTTTTAGACCATAGGCAAAGCTCAGCTCTTTTGGACAACACTGGGCATTGCTGAAATTTGTAGCTGGGAAAAATTAGTATGGGGACAGAAGTTAAGAAAAGAACATCAATTTAAAACAAATCATTGTGCAGCCCATTTAGGGTCACAGGTACTGGACCTATCTCAGGAAAACCCTACTAGAATATTTAGGCCCCGTTACAGAGACAGAGGTCCAGTATCAACCTGACAGAGCCACCTATGATGGCTGTTGGCATGACGGCTTGACCATACTAAGAGTGACAGGGATCTTTCCTTGCTAGAGCAATTTTTCACCCTCCTAGTCAATGTATCAGCTTATCACAGGAATCAAATGGGCACTGGAGACAAGGCAAGGCAACAGGGCTGGAAGCAAAGCTGCAGCTTCAAGAGCTTAAGCCAGAGCTAGAACAAAAAAGGCTGAGATTTTTCTACCTTCTGAAGGGCAGAGAGACAAAGAGAAACACTGCAAGGTAAAGCATGCAAAACTGGAGCAGGGCTGGATTCCAGCATCCCGGGTGGCCTCTGGCGACAGCCTCTCCCACTGCTGCTCCTGGCCGGCGCTGCCTGCACAGGAAACAGAACTGTCACACACATGGCCACGGGAGCCCTGCAGGCTGCAGGCCGAGAGAAAGACCCTGGGAAATCCAGACCAGCCCTTTGCAAGGGGGAATAAAACCCGGCTCTATGTGAGAAAGTGATGGGCACAATTTAAACCCATGCTGGTCAAAGCAGGTATAAATGTGAAGGGAGAGGCTCTTTTTTGACTTGCTGATTGCTTTATTCTGGGACGAACAAGAGAACCCAAATGAAGCAAATAATGCAACTCTGCTTTTAAATTCTCTTCCCCTTAGCACTGTGTGGGACACTCCTAGCACCTCACACTAAACATCCTGCTGGTAACTTTTGCTAATGGAGAGCAGGATACCAGGGCTGGTGCTATTATTATTCTGCTACTATTCTCCTGCTTCGCTTAAATTGCTTTGTCAGACTTCCGTCACTTGAGACAAGTTCCATTATAGCAGACATTAGGTGTATTTAGGTATTTGCCAGATAATAGAGTAAGGTTCTTAAGCAATCAATCTTACAGCTTAGTCTAATCTGTTGCTGCTGGAAACTTTGTTTCCAGAAGCAGAGTAGACAATAGTTTCAGATTACCTGCAATAAGGTTAAGCTATAGGCAATATATGTTTTGAGGTGTGAAGAAAAACAAAATAAAAGAATGCATTCCCAATATTGTCTTTGCCTTTACCAGATCAGGCAGGTATCTGAATTGAGATTTCAATTTCTCTAAAAGCTATTCCTAATGGATCTGGCTCAATTGAATTTGCTTTACTTGTGGTTCTCTAAAGTATTTTGGAATGCAGGACACAACAGAATTTAGTTAGGAATGGTATTTCATAAATCAAATAAAGCATAAAAAATAATGTTTTGATATCAGATAAAAGTTTGTTATTTCCATAGTAAAATAAGATTTCCAAGACCAAAGCCAAACAATTCAAGATTTTTAGGATTCTGCATAAAAGTGAAGGCAATGAGCCAATGAAGTTAAAAACATGGAAGGGCCAGTATCTGTCACCCCATTCTAAAGTAATGCAGTTTTTCAGTGATATTTTTCAGAAAATATAGAATTTTTTTTTATTTAAACTCTCATAGCTCAAACTATAATTCAAAATACTGAGGAAGGACTTTCAGATCATCCCTCCCTATCAGCTTTTCCTAGTATCAGACCACATAAAAGGATTTTTTTGGATCACCCTATTTTCCCAACTTATCTTTCATCCCATTGGACAACAGATACAGATACAAGCATGAAGCAAAGAAGAGCAATACTGTGTCTGCTCATGAGATAACGTAAAATGTGTGTCTAGCAAGAAACACAGGCTGGAGTCTCACTGAAGGTCACCAGCACTCGAGACGAGCGCTTAGAGCTCTGCTGAACAAAGAGCAGCACAAACCTGTAATTACAATGTTTCCCTACAGTATGGCCATGAAGAGTCGGGTGGGTTTTTTTGGTAGATGGCTCTCCTTGACTTCAGGCTCAACATCGAATATGAGGATAATTAACTTTCATGCACTGTTTGATAAGGATGAATTCAACACGCTCAAAGTAACGGCTATGAGCCGGGTATCCAGTCTGGTCCCCACTGATCTGATCCCATGAAATGCTGCATTCTGTCAGTAAAAGATAATGGGGCAGCTTCCATAACTGGAACACTTATACTGACAAGAGAGGAGATAACCAAGTTAAAGAATTAAATAGGCAAATCACCTAAATTAATTAAAATTATATAAAATGATTCTACTCGTCAGCTTCTTTTAACAGCAATTGTTATAACTGAAGTCATTAGTCCTTCCATTGGAGACACCTTTTTCTAAAAATTATGTTCTTTATGAAAACTGCCATATTTTTTATAAATAAGCTATTTAAACTCCCATGTGACAAACTGTTTCCAGTAGCAAAATCTATTTTGCATATGGTTTATTTCAGACTTGAAACAGATTTTTTCTAAAGCCATGAAGCTTTGTCAAGTAATCTGCAGTAATTCATAGTAGCTGATATTCTTGTGCAACCTATGGTTTGCATTCTTTTAAACTCCCAAAATCTCTGAAAATACTTATTCAAGTATATAGGAAAAGTTCACCTTTTCCACAAAAAGTAGATTATAATAATACTTCAAATATTTACAGTTTATTTCAATGAAAATTATAATAAACTTTCAAATCTGGGCATAAAATCATAATTACTATATCATTACTTAATACAGGCTATGAATAATTCTTCATTTTCTGTAGCAGTACTGTAACAGCAAGCCATCCTTCCCTCTACTCCAGCAGGCTGGAGGTGAAAGTGTTTTTCACCATTAGAAACTGAGATTCTCTGTGTGTTCTCTTCAGCTTTGCACGACGGTTCTGGAACCAGATCTAAAACGGAAAGAGAAGGGATCCTTTTCAGAAATACAGCCATTTGGGAAACAGAATAATATTTGAAACTTAAAAGTGTTCACACAACATGACAATATTTCGTGTGACAACAGCAGTTTGCAAGTTCAACATAAATTTAAAATCTGCAGATGACAGCCACCTGCTACCTATCATTTTAACACCACAAAGAAAATAATATCCCCAGGTTAACTGGAAAGAGAGATCAGCTTCACTGTAATGAATATAAAAACTGGTACTTATATGAATAAATATAAAAGTGACAGAATCAGATCCTGGAAGATCCTGAATATCTGGAATTCACACATGTCTTACGGTGCTATTTCTTTAGCTGCCTAATTATTTGCAGCATCAAGTTTCCCATCAAGCCAAATATAATACTTGCAACAAAAGCCTGATAAACAACTAAGTGAAGCCCAAATTCTCACGTTTACAGTGTGCTTCTTATCCCATTGAACTACCTGGAAATCAATAATTAACCTCCCTGAATAGATTTTGGTTTTGTCCAGATAAAGACAGAGATTCAAACACTGACTAAACAAATCTGTGCTCTGCTGGCAGTTTCACAAAATATGCAGGCAGTCACAGAAATTATGTCCATATCTGTTTCAAATTAATTTTTCAAATATGATGGCAAAAAAAAGATAAAAATTATTTTAAGGAAATTAACAAGTTCTGAGTGTTCATCAAGAGATGAACATAACAGATATTGTGGAAATATTATAGTGATGAATACCTCATCAGTGCTATGGAAGGCTTTAGATTTCAGAAGAAATTCAATGGTTTCCATTTCACAAATCACTGAAGGCATATTTCATGGATATACATTGATTTAAACTGAGAATATTAACATTCTCATCACTGTCATCAAACTACTTACATATAGAACCAGGGAGTACATAGAACTGGAATTACAGAAAAATACAAATAAATTTTTAATTACCTGGATCCTGTCTTCATCTAAATCTAATTTGCGAGCTAACTCTTCTCTAATATCAATGCCAGGGTAGGAGTTCATCTTAAAAACATTTTCCAGGACTTCAACCTGAGGAGATGAAAACACACTTGTTGAATAGTTAACGCTATGCTCATAGGAGTAATACACAAAATCAATAAAATAACAGCCTAGTTTTTTCAATGGTAGATCTCGGATCAGTGTTTGCACAGTTCTGATTCCATGCATAAACACTGATCTGCTGAAATTAGCAACATTCCCGTTAATTTACAGTAGGGCCTGATTACATTTCTCTCTGCAGGGCTGCATCACACTGAACTCAGCAGCTGTTAGAAGGTTCTTTAACATTTTACTCAACTACATTGTTACTCATTTGTTAAATGCTGAGTAAAGTCCTACCTGGTTTCTAGTGAATGCAGTTCTTGGTCTTCTGCCCCTGTACCAGCTCAATTCTCGTTTGAAAGACAGACGTTCAGCGACTGAAAAATATTTTTCACATTTCAAAACTTTCTCCTCTTGCACTGGATCACTTCTAGCATGAAATAACGGATTTTCATAGCAAACAACAGGGATTTGCAGACGGGGATTACTGTCATCACCTAAAACTAGAAAGAGCAAGAAAAGGAGAGCTTCAATTTACCGATCTGCAGTAGAAACATGCCAGCGTTTTTAAAGGGTTAGAGCTTAAGAGGTTCCAAACCAGACTGACTTACCCAAGCTGGTGCACGCATCCATCCAGGGTCTGTGAGGTCTCCCAGCTGGAACGCCATCTTTTTTCTGCTCCAGTCCCAAGATACTCTCAATGGAAAAGGAGCACGGTGTGGTTTTACTCTCCGCAGAGCCGGGCACCTTGTGCCGATCGGGAGAGGCGGCTGCGGGGGCAGCGCCCAGCGAGGGACCGGCCATGCCTTCGCCCCCGGCCAGCATAGCAGGGCCACTGTACTTGCATTTCTCCACAAGTCCTCCTTATAGCTATGTTGACAAGGGGGTTGGATTTGCAACGTCATTAATTAAAATCTTTTATTAGAAAGTTTTAGCATGTCAATGAAAACTCTCCCACCAAGAGGCACGAGGAGTTAATTGTTTATTTGTTTGCAAGTAATTAGCAACTAATGGTGACACTAGGGGGGCCACCAAAGGGGACAAAAAGTGTTATCTCTCCTAACCAGAGCATCGACTTAACTTTCTCAAAAGAAGCTGTGCACAAATATAGTACTTCTCTTTTATTTGAAATCATTAATGTATAAAATCGGTTTTTAAAAAAACTTTATACTCTAATGGACTCCACTTACCTAAACATAGAAGCATGATAGGAAACCAGTCAAGTAATAAGTAATCTCATTTAAGTGAATTTCCTTCCAAGGAAATTAAAAAAATAATCTCTTAATGCTATTAGGGTAATCCCGATGAAAATGCCTCTGTTTTTTCATATGCATATGTAATGGTGAACGTGGTCAATAAAACAACAATAGCTTTTGGCATAAGGCACTGTGCAGTGGGTTGGCAGCCTTGTCAAAGCTCAGTGTAATTGCCTTCCAAGTGCCTGGATTAGTTAATAGGAACAGTTGCACCAACTATTTTAAATAATTCATGCATTCATTTTTCTTATTAAAATAACTTTATTGCAGCCTTTTTGAAACATACCAGATGTGAAACTTCCTGATAATTCTTCGCTACATAAAAGCAAAACTTGGAGTAATAGAAGCAGTGCACTCACATTTACAGGTTTGAAAGCATCCTTTTCCTCATAGGTGTCTCTCCTCCTGGTAGGTTTATGGCAAACAGAAGAATATTTAAATCCTACAGAGCCAACACTTAAAATCACACATACACATAAAAAAAGAGTAATGGGAAGAAAGGAGATAAAGGCTTTGTAATGGGGCTCAAAGTCTGACAGAATTTGGATTTCATCAATTACAAAGAAAATACAGACTATAACATTTTTATATTCAAGCTCCTCTGTCAGTCACACAGCAGCTTACATCAAATGCTCAAAATCAGCTTTTGGTTTAGGACAAGAAAAGGAAGAATTACTGTAGAGGCAGTATGAAATCAAGATTTGTCCAAAAATAACCGGCAAAAATGAAAAAAATAATTATTTCTGGAGGAAAAGCTACCCCTCCTAGTGGCCTGACTTTGTGTGGTGCAGTAAGATTGTTGTCAAACCAAACGGCTGAAAGAGTGACAATTCCAGAAGTGATCTCACCAAGGGCACTTCTCACACAGATCAAGGGACCTTGAAGCAGCAGGAATCCACCTGCAATGCCCACTTGCAAGATGAGCTCCAGTCGCCCTTTACAGACCTTAATCCTCCTCTTGAAAATTGTATTTCATTGGTTTGGCCCGTTAGTATTGACCAATACTACCTGGCAACCCCTTTTTGGAAATTACCTCTAGACTTTGAACTGAATGCCTTGGTAGGGGCAATTAGAGCAACACAGCAAACATGAAATTGGGAATCCCAAGTAATCAATAACAGGAAGACTCACTGCTCCTTGGATATGCAAATCCAATCCTCTTACAGCATCACATACTTGATGAGGCAGCAAGCTAATCTCCCTTTCAGACTCTGCAGCACTGGTTTTTGCCCAGGGACAGTGGAGTTCATCTCTTTAGAAGATGAGGCTCCCATTCTTTGGAGGTGGGAAGCCTCCGAGGGCTTTACACCGGCTGAGGAGACCACACTGAGAGCTCTTGGTCTCAAGTCTCAGCTCTTACTCTTGCTGTCTTTTCTCACCCACTGCTGGGTCAAGTTTCACCAGAGCCTGGGCAATATTTTCCTTTTTAAAAAGATATAAATGGTATATATTACCTTTCTTGATTACTTATCACACTCCAAAGATTTGCCTTTCACCTCCCACAACCTCCTTACCCAGCAGTATTTCACAAGTCATGCTGCATAAAGCTCTCTTTTAAATATGCTTTTAATATGAACAAAAAAGTGGTATATTCAAACCCAACTTCAAAATTCCCAAGATTTTTAAAAGCAAGAATATCTCAAATTGGTAAGATCAGTTTTCACAAACCACAAGCAGTCAGCTATTCCTTGGTTGAAGTAAAAGCTATTTTAACACAGGGACATGGAGTGAATGCAGGTAAATTCAAGGTTAATCCAAGGTTGCCATTAGCAAAAGCAAGAGGAGCAGCGTGTTAAAAAGTGAGAAACATGGGAAATGCAGCTTACCTTATCCACACAGCTCCTTTCACCCTCCAGCTGAGGCCAAATATCCTCTCCATAAGGGCACACATCTGGAATCCTCTAAAGCCCGTTCGCTGCTCTTCTCCCTGCTGACAGAGTGCCAAGTGTTAGCTCCCCACGTTTTTAAGTCCTCTCAGTAGATATTTTGCAGAAACAACAACAAAAACAAACAAACAAAACACAAAACTCCCCCCAAAAAACCAAACCAAACAAACCTCCAACCCAATCAAAAAGCCCAAACAACATCAAGGAAACCCTCACACAATAACTGAAGGTGTGCAGTGCTGAAACACAAAAACCACACCTGGAGGATGCAGAGGGAGTCCTCAATTCCTTGCTACCACATTTGTTGCAGTCAAATTTGTAGCTGAAGTAAAACTTTTGGATGTCATTTACAGCTGTAATTACACAAAGCTAACTAAACCAAATCCACTTAAAGTTACTACCTTCCAAATTCCCCAGGGGAAATGATCTTACAGTATAAACCAGACTGATTTCTTATAGGAGACTGCTGTAAAGCTTGGTCACAAGTCAACTGCTCAAAACCAGAGAGTACATTTATCTATAGGTCATGAACCAATGTTAATGTCCTGTCACATGGTTGCAGATACAAGACTTAGTCTTTAAAACACCTTGTATGATAACCCAAATCTTTAATTGTTTGCAGTTTAACACACCAGCCCGCGGGGTCATGTGCTTTTAAAGGTAAATCATAACTCGATACAACACAAAGAATGGCCTCCACAGCAAGACCTCACAATCATTCATCATTTGCTCTGCTGAATGACTTCATGGACTTTCTAATCTGGTCTTGGACTAAGTTCACCTGGTCCCCAAAAGACAAAACCAAGCAGGAACAGCCTTTCCACCCCCCACTCCCCTCTTGCTAAAAGCTCTGATCAAGTCTAGCAAGCCTTACTCTGTAAAGCCACCTGAAAGGAGGTTGCAGCCAGGCGGGGGTCCGTCTCTTCTCCCAGGTAACAAGTGACAGGAGCAGAGGAAACAGCCTCAAGTTGTGCCAGGAAAGGTTCAGGCTGGATCATGGTTAAAGTTTCTGCATGGGCAGGGTGGTGAGGCACGGACAATCACGGTCCCTGAAGTGCTCAGAAGATGTGAGGATGTGCCACACGGGCTGCTCGATTAATGGCTGGACTCAGTGACCCTAGAGGTCTTTTCTAACCTTAGGGATTCTACAATTCTAAGTAATTTCAGAGCTGAAACAGTTTGCAAGTGCAACCGATGATCTGTTTCAATTCCAGTGAGCTCTCACAGTAGTTTTCAGCATTTTAAATTTGCCGCAAACCTATAGTGCCACACTTAAGCAGTCTAATAGAGCAGATACTATTTTCTAATATCTAACCAGAATCTCTCCTGTCTCAATTTAAGGCCTCTTGTCCTCTCACTGCAAGCACAGTAGAAGTGATTGGCCTCCACTTGGGACCCATCCACATGGCAGGAGTAAGACTTGTCAAAAGGGATGCTCCACATAACATGGCAAAAATGCCAAAGAATTCTCCATAACAGCAGGGACCCAACAGGGCTTCCCCGCTGTGGAGTGGCCCCC
>VWZN01016109.1:1543412-1632725 GCA_013396955.1 Regulus satrapa
CCGCGAACGCCCGCCAGGAGCTCCTGGGCGCTGCTGCCGGCAGTGCTGCGAGCCCGGCTGCTGCGGCTCCTCCGGGATCGGCCCCGATCCCAGCCCGCCTTCGGACACCTCGTGGCCGCAAAGCCCGCGCTGCCTTCTCACAAGGGCTTTCCCCCTCGGTTGTTCTCGGTTTGGCAGATGCCTGGTGCCGAGGGGCGGGAGGCACACGGGGCCCGGAGGCCTCTCCTGGCTCCGATTCTTCTTTGCGTTGCTGCTGCCCGATCAGTGTCAGCGGTGCTCTCTAGTGCGCTGGAGCTTCTTTCTCAACTCCAAATCCTTTATTCATTTGCTCCGGTTTCTTTTGCAACAGCAAGTCCTTGTACTGTGCTTCTTAGGTGTGGGAAAGAAGTTTGCAACGGATTTTCTTTTTGAATCAAGATCCTTGTTCTGATGTATGGTTTATGTAGTGAGCAGGATGTCGTATATTGCAATAGCACGTGCATTGGTAGTTTTAATTCCTTGGTTATAGAAGAGAAACTTTCACTTGTTAAAAAGGGAAGTTTAGCCCCTAAAATGATAGTAATTTTAACAATTCTCTATCCTGCAGAAGGACGATTTATAAAAGGTAAGAGAGGGCCATGCAGAAAAGGAATGATTGCTTTCCTAAGGACAGTGCCCCTAATAGGTCAAATGCTGGATGTGAGGTGAGTTCTGGCTTCTAATGTGGGTTCTGGTCCAGGGGCCAAACCTGCTGTCACCTCCTGGAGAGGAAAAAATTTGGAAAGTCTTATAATAATGCAGATTTAAAAAAATATATATCTTGAAGGTCTGTTCTCAGTATAAGGAAGTCAGAACTGTTTGTATTTATAGGAAATATTGGAAATGTCAAATGTAACATGAGTTTAGGATCATCTGAGGACATTGGGGAAGCACATGAAAAAATGTTACTTATTGGACTGTAACTATAATTCTAGACTCTTCCATGGGAGGTTATTTGTAATACAGACAAGCAAAGCGTAATTCAGTCCAATGTCTCTGAGATGCTTAAATCACTGGATTTGCCAATAGAGTCTTCTGTTTTAGGTAGAACACTTACATCTTTCAGTCAATATTTCAAGTGAATTCTGGGAGCCAGGTGTTCTGGTAAGGACTCGGTGGGTTTCTGTTAGGTTAGTCCCTTTGTTACATCAGTTAATTTCTGGTACTCTGCGATCAGTTCAGTGGAAATGGCAATACGAGTTGCTCGAAGAAAGCAGAACGCTCAGTCTGGAGGAGTTGCCATCACTTCCCTACGTTCATGCTGCAGTGTTGAAGAGCCCCTCAGCCTGGCTCGAGTTCAGTGCTGCACCGTGGCCTGGAGTTGGTGTTTCAGTGACCATAGATACGTAAATGTCATGTCCAACTCATTCTGTGGCTGAGGGAAGGAAAGGCTTTTCAAAAATGTCCAGGCTCATTCATTTCCTGTTGTCACGGGATAAAAATCTAACCACTCTGCTTGCCAGGCCTAACCCAAAGGCCAAGTTCACATAGTCTTTTGCTATGCAAAACAGAGCAATTTGCATATAAACTTAAGACATATATTACACACTCATAGTGTGTATTTAGAGAGAGTTTCTGCTCACACCGATTTGCATTCCCAAAGCATGGCAGGAAAAGCCCCAAACTGGTAGCACAGGCTCTGTCTCCTGTCACTTGCACTGCCCTCCATCCCGTTTAACACCCACTTCTTACCAGGGGGTTTCTTTGTGCAGCTTCTCCCTGGTCCTCTCCTGTTTGCACGCCGACACGGGTTGAAAGAATCCTAAAGAACATGCAAAATGATGCAGAGTTTTACTAGAAACATAAGTGAACAGTTTCTAATTTTCTGCTAAGCAGAAGTCTGCCATAACTTGTTTATAGTTTCAGGTTAATTTCTTTCCATCAGTATCATATGATAATATTTTGACAGCTAAACATCAATAATTGATATTTTTAAAAATAAACCACAGAATTATATTTGTTTTCAATGTTCAGTTTTAAAGAGTAAATATAATCCAGAATCCTTACATAATGCTCGTTTAAAATTATAAGCTCAGGTTTGTTTATGTTCGGGTTTAAAGGTCGTAAGTATATAATTCAATGGTTATAGTACCATGTAATTTTTTTCTTTTGCATTCTTTCGTGTATGTCTACTTAAATGGGAGAGTCAAGGCTGTTAGGATGACACATGTTGCCACACCTGGCAGAGATTTGAGATCTCTTCCACCTCTTTCCACTTGTTTTATGAGCTAGAATCAGCATTAAAGCTACATATTGTGTTGATTATGCTGTTGGATTATATTTTCTAATATTTAAATATCTTTTAAACATTGTATAGCATGACAGTAGTTGTGATACAGCCAGGCATCTAATGCAACTTAGGTAAAATGATTTTATGTCCAAAAAATTGCTTAATAATATACTTTATCTGGGTTTAATATGTACTTTTGATTATCATTAAAAGCAAAAAATCAGCAATAGCTGAAAAAGATGATGTTTCAAGGGGAGATGGATTATAGACTTCAGTAATTTCAAAACAGCCTAGGGAAGACTAAAAAATAGAATTTCCAATTGCAAGTGTTTAACAATCATCATTTGGGGGGGGAAAAATTATGTGTTTATGATTGTTACAATTTTCTGTCTGGACATTAATTTTAGTGCAAACCTAGAGACAAAGCACAATCCTTTTGCTAAAACATTGCTCAAGTATTTTCCTTTGGGGCTCTTGCAAGCACTGCTCCTGCTCCTGCAGCCAAGCATCCCAGCCAATGTTTGAAGACAAGCCAGTGCAGCCTGTGCAGAGTTACTGGTACATCCTCTGCTTTTACCCCTTCGGGATTGTTGTCTCGGTGGGAGGAATTCAAAATCTTCATGGTGAGGAATAACCTTGCTTCCAAGTGCCAAAAGGATGCAGGAAGGTGCAGTCAGCATCTCATTTAAGCTTCCAGGCAAATGACACCTGAGCAGCCCGACTGCCTTGTTATGGAGTCAGTCCTTTGGGCAGAAGGGAGAGCAGGGCACGTCAGTCACCCTGACTTGTGCAAGGACTCTGACACGGCCTGGCAACATTCCTCTGGCCAAGAGGGAGAGCTCTGGACTGTGAGGCGAGTGGAGGAACTGGCTGCATAGCTGGGCTCACAGAGGGACATCGGGGCTTCAGGCCGGTGGGTGGCGAGGGATGAGAGGCTGATTTTTGAGGTGGATGCTGTTAAGCACCGTCAGTGGTGCAGGCAGTGGAGTCAGACACGGGAGTCATCAGGCATCAGAGAAGGGACAGACTGACAAGCTGGGGTAAGGACAGAAGGACAGATCTTTTCATTCCCTTTCGGTGGTGAGAAACATGTATGTTGAGGATTATCAGATGCAGGTTGTATTGTTTGTTTTGGTTTGACGTAGTTCCTCCACCTTTTCATCACAGAATTGATGGTTATTCCAGGTAAATGATAGGTCCAAGCACAACCAGCAACAGTCTGTGCTCAGGTTGGACAGTATGGGACAGTCACAGGTTCTCTTTGGATGTCACTGCAGAGGAAATGTGTATACCTGGCAAGCTGTTTAATACCAGTAATCCTTGCCCTTCCCCTTAGGGATGTACCATGGTGAGCCCAGTGGTTGCCCACAGTTTCAACATTTAACAGTTGTTCATCTCCCTTGGCCCTTTCCTTGCTGAAAATGTATTGACCTGGAGAGAGGCTGGCAGGAGGAGGAAGGCTGAGCTTGGCTATCTCTAAGATTCTTTGATGTGCAGCAGGTATAATTTGAACACTATTCCAGGGTTTCTAAAATTTTCAGTAATGCAACCTGAAATAATGCTACTGAAGTCTGAAATTCCATTATATTTAAATTCTTCTAACTTGTCATGTCTGTGTGTTGGCTGTTTGGTTGTTACAGACCCGCTCTTTGCTGGGAGTATTTGAAGAAGATGCTGCTGCAATATCCAATTACATCAATCAGTTGTTTCAAGCCATGCACAGAATATATGATGCTCAGGTAGTGTTAATGAAATTTTTGATTATTATATTATATTATAAAGCTTTGGAACAACATTTCATGTTTCTTCCTTTTGTTGACATTATGATGAGCTTTTAACTTCCATATGCTTTAAATGTAGAAGTGAAATAAAGTAGGCATTAATTATTGTTTTTTCTGTATTAGGGAGTGGTAAAGACTAAATTCTTGTGATTATTTTTGCAACAGAATTTCTTAGGACAAGTGAAACGATGTTCTCTGTTCTCCAAGTAACTCTAATGTGTTTCCCAAATGTTTCTAAAATGTTGCACACACACTGTGTGTAATAGTATGTATCAAGTGGGAGGTTATTTTTTTTACCCACAATACAATCATGTTTCACTTGTCTAGAAAATAACTCGCTTTTATGCCGGAAGCAATCTATTTTGTATGTTTTTCTAAAATCTGGAGTTGACAGCTGTGTTTTAAAATTTAGATATACTTTGTCTTTTTATTGATTTTCACATTTCCCTTTTTTTAATCAGAATGAATTAAGTGCAGCAACTCATCTGACTTCAAAGCTTCTGAAGGAATATGAGAAGCAGGTACTGCATAAATCATGTTGTATGTGTGTGGTCAGAACTGTGTATTTTTGTAGTCTTTTATCTCCCTGAGCACAGTGTAGAATGTATTTAGGTTTGGTCCAGATAAAATTAATTGCTGTGGTTGGTGGTTGAAATTGTTGCCAAATGAATCTACTGGCTTTATTTTAGTTCTTCCCAGATAAACCAGAAATGAAGTTCCTCTTACCATTAAGAATATTAATAACTTCTGAAATATTTTAGTTTTGCATTAGTTTTTTTGAGAATTGCTTAGGATAGTTCTGTTTTGGTTTTACTTTATAAACCTGTTTACCCTTAAGTGCTTAAATATCAATAGTCATAAGGAGAACAGATTGCATTGCAATCTCCAAATTACAACCATGATTTACTCTGTAAGCATAATTCCATCTCTGAAGGCACAGATTGTGGAATCCATAACTTTCTTCCTTGTAACCTGTTCTATCTGTTTGTAGCTTTGCTGCTGGGTCCCCTTTTGTGAGGTTAAAAATGTTAAAACCTGAAATTTCTTTCTTTTAAGAGGCTGCTGCCCCCTCATCCTGCTTTAACACCTAATGAAGTAAACTGGTTCAGCCAATTCTTAACTGTGGAATATTTTAAAATAAATTATATCAGGAATACCTGATATACTCACAGAGATGGTTAATCCAGTTTTGTGAATGGCAGAAAACACTGCAAACAACATGACTCTTTTTGCCTTTTCAGCGTTTTCCACTTGGGGGAGATGATGAAGTCATGACTTCTACTCTGCAGCAATTTGCAAAAGTGATTGATGAGGTAAGTACTTGTATGTGCTTTGCTAATGCTGTCAGGTACAGACTTGAACTGCCTGATTAATCCTTTTTATGTAAGCCAGGAGGTATAGAAATGGCACTCATTTATCAACAAGGTAACAGTTAACTGTCTATTGCAGCATCTATTTAAAGTTATATAACATTAAGATAAAGAACTAATTCAGCAAAATGAGGATACATTGCTGAGAAAAAAATGTGATTTAACTTTAGAGCTGGAGCCAAAACCATTAGACAGTGGCAGTTAGCAGCTGTGTACATGAGGGGATCTGTCCTGCCTGGTCCCAGGTCCCTGAGTGACAGAGGTCCCTCCTGCTGTCTCTTACCACTGACTCATAGACACAACTGAGCACCATTAAGAGCTAAATCAGGATTTCTGCTGTGATCCCTCTCCTCGCTTAAACAGCATTTTAGGAGGAGGATTGCATTTTGTTCTACCTCTGTGAGCTGTGAAAGACGGGCTGTGACATAGCTGGAGGGAAACTGGAGAAATAAACTGACTAGCTTGGATGAATGAGGCCAATTTTGGACATGAAAAAGTTTAGAAAAAAACTAATTTGTAAAGGTTTTCTGTAAAAAGCTGATGATGAAATCTCGAGCCTAGAAAAAAGTAGCTGCAAAAAAAGGAACATAGAAAACTGTGTTTGAGTTGTTCATGTCACTTTTGAGTGACACTGATTTCCACCTATTGTGATTTGATTTGGTCTCAACACTGCTTTCCTAAGATTTTCTTCTTTTGTCTTTTTCAGCTCAGCTCTTGCCATGCAGTACTTTCAACTCAGCTTGCAGATGCAATGATGTTTCCTATTACCCAGTTTAAAGAAAGGGATCTAAAAGGTAGAGGACTTGATCAAATACTGGTTTTTATCAACAGCAGCAACAATAAAAACATAGCATTTAATCTTCATAGCTCTTGTTTCACTAAATAGAATACACCACTTATTTTTCAGCTCTCAAAAGTATCCATCTCCCCATTTAAAAAGAAAAGTAAGTTATTTCTATTAATGAGAGTATTACAGTTGAACTTATTAACATTATTATTGTTTCAACAAAAATATTACTTGTATTAGGGAAGCACTTATCTTCTGTTCAAGATGAACAATTAGCAGCTGCTCAGAAATGCTAGGAAAGAGTAATTTTCAGATAATTTGCATATTCAGGAAAGATTTGTATATCAGATCATGGCATCAATAGAATTGCTGGGCTAAACTCGAAAGGCCAAGTGCTGGTAGCTCAGTGTGGTACAAGGTGTTACCTTCAATTGCTCACTAGTGAAACATTACATGAGAAACTGTAATACATGACTGTTATATTCATAACAACTTATTTAAACTGTGATATGTTGTTCTTTTAGAGATATTAACTTTAAAAGAAGTTTTCCAAATCGCAAGCAATGGTAAGTGTAAAGCACTTAATCTTATCAATATTACAAAACAAGTGTTATTGTAGATTATTATTTGTACTTAACGAGTGGAGTTAAGCCTGTAGGCTTAAAGTAACTAATTAAGGTATAATTTTTCTGAGTGATACTTAGGCACTCAACTTTCCCTGGTTCACTTGTAAATCCCTGCTTTATTAAATTGTGTAGGATTATGCCACCCAAATAATAAAAAGATTAAGGTGCTAACCCGCTTCTTAAAGTTAAGACTGGATCCATTAAAAAAATTTACCTTCCTAAAATTAATGTCATAGTTCTCTTCCCTCTTTTCTGAAGTTATTTTTTTAGCTGCCTCTAATATATCCACGTACCGAACTTATTATTTAAATAAGATTCTACTTCTCTCAGTAAAAATTGTTTCATTGCTTTAGAAGCAAAAAAGATTAGATATAAGTTTTCATAATGTAAAGTTTCTCTACTTAATGGACAGTTTTTCTTTGAAAACTAGTGGATGTTTAGGAACTTGGTAACAGTTTGGCAACCTTTGTATCTGGTTAGAATTTTTCTTCAGCCCAAGTATTTGTTGCAGTGAAGTGATTATAAACAGACAAGAACAATTCTTCCAGGTGTTAGTATGACAGAATTTGCATTCAGCTGTCTGTGTAACACTGTGGTATAGAAGATTTTCTGCTCTGTTTCATAAGTTGTTAATTCATGAAAATAATCATAAATTCTCTCTTGATTGCTTAGACCATGATGCTGCCATTACCAGATACAGTCGGTTGTCAAAAAGAAAGGAAAATGAAAAGGTTTGTATGACAAAATCTTAATATAAAGAGTTGTAGAGAAGATGAGAAATAATTTTCATCTTATTTATGTATGGCAGATTCCATGTGACATTTGATAGTTTGTTTTAGCAGTCCAGACAGAAAATCAGGTTTCTCCAATACATACTTGTCCTGTAACACTGACAGTGCTTTAGGAATAATATTGTGACATCAGATTCAGATTGTTTTTGTGAAGAAATAACCATGTTCCAGGTAGAAAAGAATGCTGTATTTGTTTTTTACATATCTCATGTTTAAGTTAGAGAAGCAGAATTGCAAAATAAAATATGCAGCAGCTGGTGATAGAGGGTAGAACATGATTGTAGGTTTTTCCATCCTGCCTATAAAGCTGTCCAGAAGCCACGTGATCAATGCTAAGTCTCAACCATTCCTTTTTTTTCCCTCCTCTTGTCTGTGTCTCTTCAGATCAAGGCTGAAGTTACAGAAGATGTATATACTTCAAGGAAAAAACAGCATCAGACTATGATGCATTATTTCTGTGCATTAAATACTCTCCAGTACAAAAAGAAAATTTCTCTGCTAGAACCCTTGCTAGGATACATGCAAGCTCAGGTAATTCCAGATTCTGAAAGCTGTAGGTCTGAAAGAATATACATAAATACTTCATGAAGGTTGATGTACTGCAATCCATTGCAAGCCCTCTTCTGCATTCCAAGGAAAGCAATGAGAACAAGACCCACCTTGCACTTGTCTGAGCTGCCACAGCTGCTGCCCTGCAGTTAGCACTGGTCACTGCCCACTCCCTGCAGGAATCTCTTCATGAGATGCCCCCACTGCCATCCTGGGGTCTTTCAGCAAAGCCTGGGTGACAGATGTAATGGTTAGTTTTTCCTCAGTGCCCAGATGATGGATTTGATGTAATGCCTAGATTTTCACAGCTGGGCACTTGATTCCACTAAATGGAAGAGCTGATTAGATCTTTTGTGCAAGTCCACATAGAAATTCTGATTCTCAGCAAGTAACGTGGAGACAGTTCAAGTCAGTCCTATGGCAGCTGTTCTGAAATGAGGTATCATCAAAAGACACATAACTGTTGTTTTCAGTCAAGGCTGTGGAAGAACCAGAACGCTAAAAAAAAATTCTGATTTGGTTTTGCTTAATAAGTTCATGGTTGATTTACTTCAAGATGGGCACAACGGAAAATGCAGCCATGATAAAGTTATTTGGTCAGGGTTAGTTTGTATTTTTGGAAGTATGTCATTAAGCATGGGCTTTGGATTTTTTTTCCAAGTCTGTTACAATGATCTGAGCAGAAATTCTGCACACTGTCTGAAAGCTTTCCAAAGGCAAGAACTCCTGCTTCCTTTTGAAACTGCAACTTGTATTTAAGAAACAAGTTCTGCATGTTTTGTGCAGTAAAGTAAGTGCAACCTGTTGCTTAAGTGGAGCTTTTTGCTGAATCTAAGGAACGGAAGGGCAGGGCCATGTCCTGGGGCTTCCTGTTCTAAGATTACTCATGGCTAACCTCAGTTTAGCTGTGGCAGATTTTCTGGCCTATTATGGAGTACCCTGTGCTGATATAGCTAATTCCCTGTGGGTGGCCCTGGACAGATCCTCCCAGGTTTGTTCTCTCCTATGTGCCCCGAATAACCCACCCATAGTTAGCAGAATGGTGGGCTTGAAAAAGCACAGAGACTGTGGGAGCTTTTCCAGGGCAGTTGCTGTGTGTTTCTGTGTTTCCTCCGGGCAGCTCTGTTCACGTCCTTGTGACACAAATCCCACTGCAGTGCCAGCAGCAGCCTTCACCTGCAGCCACAAGCACACATTCTGCTGCTTTTAATAAGAGGCTTTGGTGGGAATGAGGGATGAAAACAGATTTCTCTGAGAAACTTTAACCTGCTATGATTTCATCTGTTAATTGTTAGTGTAGTTTTATTTATGACTAAATTCTCCTTTCGTTTTTTTCTTTAAGATAAGCTTTTTTAAAATGGGTTCAGAAAATCTTACTGAGCAACTGGAAGAATTTTTGACCAATATTGGCACAAGTGTACAGAAGTAAGTTTGCTTTGTTGCATTTTGAACTTCTATCAAGATTATTTTTTCTGTTTCTACTTATGAATAAATTATCCTTGTTAATAACACATTTTTTATCTTAGTGTTCGCAGGGAAATGGACTGTGAAGTAGAAAACATGCAACAAACTATAGAGGACTTGGAAGTAGCCAGTGATCCACTGTATTTGCCTGATCCTGATCCTACAAAATTTCCTGCTCATAGGAATCTGACACGGAAAGCTGGCTATCTCAATGCAAGAAAGTAAGAGCAACTTGTTATTTAAAAATTCCAGAATATTTAATTTTGGGCAAGGAAAACTAAAGAAGCTAAATTTTTTTTTAGATGTTAACTATGCTGATTTTATAAATTTAGTTAAATAAGTAATGTCAGAGCTATTCTGTTTCTTTCTTTGGACTTCTTCACCTAATTAGTATTAAATTCGTTGTTACACTGACATAATGTCATTCAGGTGCAAAGTGTAATTATCCTGATTTTAGTCTAATTTTGCCTGAATTTTCAGTTTTTGAAAAAGGTTTGAAAGTGGAATTTCTTTGCATCCTAACTGGGAAGTTACAAGATTCCATCTATCAGAATTGTTCTGGAAGTGTCTGCCAAAGCTTTGGGCTTCAAGTTAGTTATAAAACATCATAATTTTGATCTAAACAAGGCAAAACACTGTGTTAACCAAAATATCCTTGAAAGGAGCTTCCGGATTCCTTGCAGCAGTGGCTCGTTGGCCACAGGAGGGAGCTGTGCCTCTAAGGAAGTCCAACAGCTGTTTTTCACAGCATTTATAAATAAGTTGTAACATTTAGATTTTTTTACTGCAATTTATATGATAAGCTCCAATGAATTAAAAAAAAAAAAGTTGATTACTTTTACAACAGTAAAGTAAAATATGTACTGAATGAGGCATTAATTTCTGTACTAGAATACAATTGCTGCAACTAATATTATAGAGTGAGCAAAAAGGGAGGCTAACTGAGGACTTCTTTTTTTCTTTCAGTAAGACAGGGCTGGTGTCTTCCAGTTGGGAGAGACAGTTTTACTTCACTCAAGGTGGAAATCTGATGAGCCAGGCAAGAGGGGATGTGGCTGGGGGACTTGTCATGGACATAGACAATTGCTCTGTGATGGCTGTGGACTGTGAGGACAGACGGTACTGTTTTCAGATAACATCTTTTGATGGCAAAAAGTGAGTGGTTTTACATGGCTGTTTCTTGTAAGAAATACTGGGCTAAATAATTAGGAGAAGATATTAGCTTGATATATTTTGTGGATATATAGAAGCAAAATCTGATATATCCTTCCAACTGTGTTAACTGGATTTTTGTTTATAAACTCTCTAATGGAGCTGAGTAGCATTTCAGAATAAAATGATAATCAGTTGACAATCATATATTACTGCATTTTGTGAATATTACATGGACACAATTAGAATTGTGTTGCTTTTCTGTTTCCTGTTGAAAGGAAAGCATAGGTTCCTGCCCGTCCTAATTAAATGCTGACTGCACTCAGCACCAAAACCTTCTTCAGCCTTTCATAACCTGTTGTTCAGTGTGTAAATATGAAAATATAATTTCTTGGCTGACTATTTGTGAAGCATTTTAAATACACAAATCTGTGTTTGCCATTCTCCTCTTTCAGGTCTTCAATCTTACAGGCAGAAAGTAAAAAGGATTATGAAGAGGTAAGCTTAGAAGAGGTGTGCATGGAGCCCAGTGATTTTCTGCTGCACAGAAAAAATACACTCCTAACCATAGCTGGATACTGCATATTTTTTTCACTTTCTACTTACTAATAAATTATCTTTGTTAGTAACACCTTGTTTATCTTAGTGTTCCTGTTAGTTTCCTCCTTCAGATAAAAGTTAAAAGCCAGGAACAGGAGCAAATGGTTTTCCAGAGCAGACAGAGAAAGCAGATTCTAGCTTGCAGATGTAACAAATGAGCAAATTCCACAAAAGCCAAATTGAATTTTTATAATGTTTTGAGGAAACACTCTCATCTGCAGCACAGAATAAAGAAGAACAGGAAATCCTGATGAAGTTTTTTAAAAATTTCTTAGAGTTGTGAGTTAAGCTTTATTTAGTTTAGTTTTAGTATGACTAAAATAATTTTTGTGAATAAAATCTAAAAGTGCAAGGTGCAGTATTCAAGTGGCAGTGAACTTAATGACAAGCTGGGTATGTGGAATATTTGCTCCCTGATAGAAAAAGTGCTGAAACGATCAACTCAAGTATTCAATCATATTTGTTCAGAAGAAATGATAAATCAATTTTTCTTTTTTCTTCATCTTTTTCAGTGGATATGCACCATAAACAACATATCTAAGCAGATATATCTAAGTGAAAACCCTGAGGTAACTTTACTATAATTTATAGTTATCAGTAACATGTTAACATTTATATTTCTAGAGTAAATTCATATCAATACAAACTCACATAACAATTTTTGCTTTCTAAATTAGGGGAATTGGCCCAATAAAAAACATTCTATAACAGAGCATATATATACTATATATATATATCTATCTTTATGGAGTTATAAATGAAGTGTGTCTATACGGGTTTTAGCTCACAGTTGAGGGGTGCATTTCTCAAATGAGATTTTCCTTTTTGTCTTCCTGACTACATTTGCTTCTTTGGCCAGAGCTGTCATTGGAGCATTTCTCTATTGCTGCCTTTTATTAGCACTGGCAGTATTGTAAGGCCAATATGTTCATTTAAATTGAGAAAGTTAACATCAGAATATGTGTTTGAAGAAAAGTTAAAAGAAAATGCTGCCGGTGTGTTGATGAAAATTTAAGAAAAAAATCAAGAATGCAAGATTCTCATGAAGGGTTGAGTTTATAACTTCTCCCAGTTGCATATAAATAAAATCTGAACGTTTATTTTGAGAAAAACGTTTTCAGTTCTTCCTCACCTCTCTGCTGCAGGAAATTGCTGCCCGTGTGAACCAGTCAGCCCTGGAGGCTGTCACTCCTTCTCCTTCCTTTCAGCAGAGGCACGAGAGCATGAGGCCAGCTGTGTAAGTGAAGCAACCAGAGGGCATTCGAGGTGCATATATAAAAGGAAAATCCTGGATCAAGTTCCAGGGGAAAAAAAAAAGCCTAACAAACCTACAAAGCTTTCTGAGATCATAACTAAATCCTTGTTAGGTCAGAAGAAAATTTTCTGAACACACCTTTCACTGCTGAAGCACTGTTGAAAATCCACTGTTAGAAATAATCCCAGTGCCAGCTGGTGGACACTTTGGTTGGTTTCATCTTGTCGCTTTTGTTGTGTGATTTCATGATGAGATGGTTCTTCATGTGTTCAACTCCTGGAAGCAGACCTCAGATTGTGATTATATATTGATGTTAAAGCAATCTGATGCAATTATTAATAGAAGCAGTAACTTTAAATTCAATTAGACTAGGTACATAGATTTGTTTGTTATAACACCAATCTTCAGGTTTTTAGTTTTTGTTTGGTTTTAGATCTAAGTTCTGGATGTAAAACAGAACCAGTTCTGATGCACTGGTGTTGCCTGTGGTTGAATTCATCATCAGCCAAGCTGCACTCACATACCCTAACTTTGCTTTGTGCCTTTGTTGTAGGCAATCTCGTCCTCCTGCAGCTCGCACCAGCAGCACGGGGTCACTGGGATCTGACTCAGCAACTCTCTCAGCGCTTTCCTTGGATTCCCTTGTTGCCCCTGACACTCCCATCCAGTTTGACATAATATCTCCAGTCAGTGAAGATCTGCCTGGCCAAGCAAAATCATCAGGGCAGTCGGGCAGGTAGGAAATGGAGAGAGAAGGAAAAAAAACCCCTGAAGTTTGTTACTAACTCAAAAACAAACAAGAAAACCACATTTAAGATGCAACTCCAGCACACACATTGCCTTTTTCCTGACTGATGTCACAAATTTTGCAGTGAAGCAAACTTCTTAAACTGTTAAATGGAATTGTAAAAAAAGGCTCGATTACATCACTAGAGTCAAGGTGTAGCTTTCTATTTTGCAGCAGCTTTTCTTGTTTTAACAGCCAATGCTTTTATTTATTGTTTTATTTTACACTTTTGATTTCACAAAGTATTTTCCTTTCCTGTTGCTTGCTCACCCAGCAGCTTGGGTTATTTCCTCTTGGAAACTCAAGAGAAATTTGGTAACCCTAACTCCAGGTGATGATGGCATACGAGGACACTCCTCTTAAGCTGAAAGGTGAGTGAAAATGGTCTAGGCTTCTAGAGTAATTTCACATTCAGACAAGTTAAAATCATCTAAGAGTTCATCCAAAACATAAAAACATTTTCTCCTACTTGTTATTATATTTGAGTGGGAGATGTACTAAAAACCAAAGACCTGTAAATCATCACTGCATTTCTAGAGCTATAGCTCCAGAATTTAGATATTAAGAAAATGTATTTGCAGATCCAGTTGCTCTTAACAACAACAAAAACAACCAAAGAGATGAAAGCTAATTTATGTGACTCTTGTCACAAAAACGCGTTACATCCCCCTGCCTTTAGAAAAAATATTTCAATTTTGAATTGCATCTCACAGATATAAGAGTTGATATTACATATTCACAACTATTTTTTCCTTTTTTCAACAGTTTTTTTGTTGTTGTTTCATATAGCAGAACAAGCTGGCGGCCATCTAAATCCTTCAGAATATGCTGATTTAAAATAGACTTGAACTGTATTGCAGGAAGTGGAAAGTTTCAAACTTAGCTGAATTCCTGTGGTAGCCTGGTCTAGCCCAGTTGGTCAGAGCAGGGTGCCAGTAACACCAAGGCTGTGGATCCCATCCCTGTATGGGCCATTTGATGATCCTTGGGGGTCCCTTCCAGCTCAGAATATTCTGTGATGTCATCAGTTATAATTCTAGTCTAGAAAATAATATTCTCCATAGCAGAAATGACAGCCTTGAGCTCAGTATTTTCAATTAACCATTGCCTTCTATGAAGAACTGCAGTGTTTGTACAGATGGGTAACGTTTGTTACTATAAAAGAAGTACTTTCCTTGGTTTCTGATTCTGATGACATATATTTAAATTTTATTTTTGCCTTTTGAGAGATCCTGTGAGATTTTACATTTACTGTTCCAGTTTAATACTAAATGACAAGAAAAGTCTGAGCAATAGAAGGTGCTAGTAGAAGAAATTGGGTTTTCCTGTAATGACACAGGTCAGCATTTAATGGGATGGTTCTTGGTTGAGTCCATGTTATCTAAACACTGTAGACGTGCCATCCTGGAAATATTTTATTACTTTAAACCAGACATCTTTTAGTTAAAACATTTCTGGTAATTGATAAAATAAGCTGGCAGTCAGTATGTGTAACTGAACATTTTTTCTCATAGTTCTGAAACTTGCTTTTAGAACACTAACTATCAAAGGTGACACTTTGATTAATCCAATAAAGAACCTAATTTGAACTATATTGAACCCTATCCAATAGCTCTTCAGCTACCAATGAGCCAAAGAGAACAGGTTTGTTCTCAAATTCTACAAATTTTAAATAAAGTGACCCCATTTCCTGTGCTTATTCCTTTACTGTTTTTGAAAAATGCAGACTTGGAAGCCTAGAGTATTTTCACTTTTCTCCATAACTGATAATAATTCTGTCTCTGAGAGCCAGAAATAGCCACATTTCTCTTGACCCTCTAGGAGTAAAACCCCAGTGATGTTTTGAGAAAGCTGCATTTGAAACAAACCCAAGGGCTTCTCTTGAGTAAGTAATTCAACACCTTGACAGTGATGAGAAGTGGGTGCTCCTGTGGAGTACTGAAAGGGCCTGGTTTTTGGCTGTGCTTCCTGAAGCTGTTCTGTGAAATTTTACCCCCTGAAACGACACCTTTTCAAACACTACCAAAGTTTTGGTTTGGGCTTAATTCAAATATTGAGAAGAAAAAAAAAAAAAAATTGATGTCTCACTCCTGGTAAAATTGCTTCTCCTCGTGATTCATGATACATTATTCTTCCAGATTACAAGTTTGTGAACTCATTACATGTTGGTATTTGGCACAGTATGAGCCTACTGCACTATCCATGAATGGTTCCTGTAATCTGACTCCTGCTTTAATATTTTCATTTTTTAATAGACGCACAAATCCTTTTGGTGAATCTGGAGGCTCAAAACCTGAAACAGAAGGTAAAAAAAAAATTTAATTTCAAGGCAAAATAAAAATAAATCTTGGTAATTATAGTTCTGTTTGCATCTCTAACTTCTCTCTTCTAATTTAACACCAGTTTCAAAATGCTTAATTACATTGCAAGATATTTGATAAGTCAAATCAAACAACTGTCTGAAAATCTGCTATTAAAGCTGATGATTGTATCTTTTGTGTTCATTAACCACATTAAAATATGTCTGATGTCTTGTCTAGTAACTGTACCCTCTAATTGCAAAGTAGGAGCAGTCTCTTTCCAAGTTAGGAATTTGAAGTTCTCCTGACTGCAGTCCACCTTTGGTTTTGAATGGGAAATCCAAAATGGAGTTTGGTTGGGTTTTTTTTCAATACTTTTCTCTTTCTTAGATTCAATTCTTCACCAGTTGTTTATTGTAAGATTTCTCGGCTCTATGGAAGTGAAGTCTGACGAAAGCCCCGAGGTTGTTTATGAAACAATGCGTCAGATACTCGCGGCTCGCGCCATCCACAATGTTTTCAGGATGACAGAATCCCACCTGTTAGTCACTTGTGACTGTCTCAAGTGAGTTTGCTTCCTGACTTCTACTGATGTTTATTTACAGAATGATCTTCTTTCACTTTGGTAAAATTTACTTTCTGGTTTGTCTTTAACAACAAATTTTTAGGTTAATTGATCCACAGACACAAGTTACAAGACTACGAGTAAGTAACTTTCCATTTTAAGATAAATACCCAACAATGTAATTCTTTAACTTTAAAAATATTAGTAAATGGTAGCAAAAATCACCTATAGCATGAGATTTTCAGCCAAATTTCCAGTGCTATGAGGAGACCAATGCAGATATTTAGAAACCCTTGCAAATCAGGTTTGAGGGAGTGATTTTGATAAGTCAAATTGGCTTTTGAGATTCCCTTCCCTTTGGGATCTCTGATGGTAAAATAGTAAAGAGAGAACAATAATGTTGGAGTCTCATTAATTCTGAAATCCAAGAGGGTCTGTTAGCTTTTTGGTTTCTCTGTTTTGTTTTGGGGTTTTGTTTTTAATGCATAATTGCCTTGAGGGTGTTGAATAGTTTCTGGTTTGATTTCTTGTTTTTCTATTTCTTTATAAAAAATGCACTTGAAAGAAGTATCTTGTTAGGATATCAAATAAGGCCAGTTGAATTCTTTAGTAATAGCAGTCTTTATTCTTCATATTTCAAACTATTCCCTTTTTCCCTTTTTATGCACAATTTATGGTCTGTCATTTAAATTTTTTTTGCCTTTTAAAAAACACTCTGTTTTTTGAAGGCTCTGAATTCTTTCCATAAAAGAAAATCTTGAGCATGGAAAAATATCTTTATATTTTTGACATTAAGTTCAAAAATTCTCTGAAACTGTCACCTTTTACAGCAGAGGTACACTAGCTGAGGGTGTGTCCCATATGCTAAATGCAAACATGTAATCCTAAGAAAAACCCTAACCTATCAGTTCACAGCAGCTGTGGTAGGGACGCTTAGAATTTTTAAGTTTATTGTTTGATGAGTCTTAAAAAGATAATTTCAAGTCCAACCTCTTTTAGGAATAAGAATACAGAACAGTTTTCTTGTAACAAACTAATAAAGATATGTGATTTGTATGGGTTGGGGGGCTGAGCTAATTGCAGTAAAGATTTTTGAGAAATAGAGCTTTTACGTAGAACTAAATATTGAAAGCGTAGTCACAAATGTAACTATAATGAACAAGTAAAACAAAATAAAGCAGGGGCATATCCACTTTTAGGAAGTTGACTGACTCACACTGCAGATGTAATCCCTTTTTCTTACATAGTGTGTTTTTTGACATTTGCTTGTCTTTGGAATAATTTAGTCCTTGCTGTCTAATCTGTTTGTGTTTCGTAATTAAATTTGGTCGGGTAACTTCTTGTGATGTGGTTGTGCATTCATGAATGTGCAGTGTATTGAAAGCTCGTGTGGCAGACATTTGGAATCAGTTTTAATCTCTGTGTATCTGATCCTTTTGGCAGTTTCCTTTGCCCAATGTAGTGCTGTATGCTACCCACCAGGAGAACAAGCGGCTGTTTGGATTTGTGCTTAGAACCGCAGGAGGGAGAGTGGAGAGCCGCCAGACCTCCATCTGCTATATATTTGAATCAAATAATGAAGGGGAAAAGGTATTGGTGATGGTTGGGACTTGTGTCACTTGTGAATATGGATTCCAAGATGCTCGATCCATTCAAGCTAAGGCGTTTTTAGTGTACTGAAAAAGTTAAACCTGTCATTTTAAGTGCCTGCAAATGCTTTAATGTTGTATCTAGTTTGGGATGCTGGCTTAAATGTAAAGGCGTTTTTAATTATTTCCTATTTGTCTTGGTTTTAGATTTGTGACTCTGTTGGATTGGCCAAACAGATAGCTTTTCATGCAGAACTGGTAAGAATCTTCTTGGGACAAAGCATGCTTGGGAGTGGAAAGAAGGGGATATATTTAATATGTCTAATAGACTGTGTTCTGTAAGATGCTTCTAGATGCAGCAGTACTATTGTTTATTTTAAGGGATTTTTTTTTCCCCTAGCATTTAAATGCAAATGAAAAAACTGATCAATATCTACTGTAGAACAGTATTAAATACAGTATTCCTTTTGCTGCTTTGAACAACCACACCTGTCTTTTAAAAGCAGAGTAATCAAAACAGTGATGTCACAGTCTTGAGCAAGCTCGTATCAATCAGCAATGTCTCAAACATCTCAGGCTGTTGTTACTGACTTTATTTACATTTTTGTCCTTTAGGATCGAAAAGCCTCAGAAAAGCAGAAAGAAATAGATAGAGTCAAAGAGAAACAGCAAAAAGAACTGAATAAACAAAAGCAAATTGAGAAGGTACCTTTTGTTTCTTAATACTGGGATTTTTCTACTTACTTCTTTTGCAGTTTTGTCCAAAGCTGTCCACTGATAGGATCGATAGATCACGTAGAAATTGTAATACTGTTATCCTGTGTCCACTGCAGATGGCTTTAAGGGTAATGCTCTTTTTCTGGTTTCCCAACTTAGGACTTGGAGGAGCAGAGCCGGTTGATAGCAGCTTCCAGCAGATCCAACCAGAGCAGCACAGAAGGACAGTTTGTAGTCCTTAGCAGCAGCCAGTCTGAAGACAGTGATTTAGGAGAAGATGGAAAGAAGAAGAGAGAATCTGAAGCCTAAGGTTGCCTGCTTCATTAAAACTGGAATCATGAATATATCTGGTGAAATGGCACAAGTTCTACAAGAGGTGAAATGTAGGTGGAGGGTCTGTTGAGTTATAGAAGACTTCACATTCTATAGACCCTATTATGCCTTGATTTTTCTTTCTCAGTTCAGTAATTTCCATTTCCTGTCAGTATAATTTCTCTTGTATGCCAGATGAAGCATGGTGATGCTGCCATGCTTATTATAAATGTATGTTTTCTCAAGGCTTCTCTGCAGTATGGGAAAAAATGTGGGGTTTTCCCCACTTACCTCTGTGCAATTGACTGCTTTGGAAGCAAAACTGAAAACTCATTGGCGTTCAGCAGTAACACTGAAATTTGTTCCTTACACCTTGCTGGAAACAGAAGTGGATGTCCAAATAAGACAGTGCTAAGCTTTACCCAGTTTGTTGCCCATACTGCTTTTAGATTTAGAAAGAAGGACCCCCATTAACATCAGTGAGATGTGCAATAGCTCTAAACAGAAGGATCTTTTTTTTCATTTTGCACGGTATGATACTGTCCTGATTTTTTTTTTTTTTTTCTGGTCAATACAATGCCAAAAAACTTCTTTAACCAGAAGAAAAAGATACTGTCAGACCTAGATGAGAGCTGATGAGATGCAGTTGAACTTTGCTGCATAAGGAAAAACATTCCTCATCAAATTGTAAGAGTAATGTATATAGCCTTGTAGCACAAGTGCCACATTCTTCGTTTCTCCCCAGTACTTGGAATAAAAAGCTGTAAACCTTTGAGTTCATTTTTATAAAACATGCTTAGAGTTGGAGGATTATCTTGAATTCCATCGTATGAAAAATCTTCTGCATATGTAAATGCCTTGCTGCTAGTACATTACATCTGCTGAAAATTATTTGAGGCTCTTCAGTCCTTTGATGATTTTGCGAACAGAATTTACCAGTTCTGAAGTAAGAGGTGACAGTAATCCTACATCCTAGAGTCAGTTCTGGAAAGCATTTTTCCAAGTGGTGTCTGTTTACAGCTTGTAATCTGCACTCCATATTCCATACCCTGTAATATTTATTTTGTATAGTATTAGATGTGCTTTCACCTTTTGATCCAGAAGAGAAATCTTGTTTGAAGAGAAATATTTATTTTTGCACTAATTACTATAAATATTAAAATCCAGAGGAACAGAAAATAGCTCTCTAATAGTGGCATGAAAATAAGAGGATATGTAGAGAGAAAAGAATATACTTATATTCCAAGTTATAATATAACAGTTATGAGTGATTTACAGTTCATTGCAGAGCATTTCTGGTGTTCAGGAATGGAAGCAATTTTCAGAGTATCTCCTCAGCAGCTGGTGGTGGCCCAGTCCTTCCTAGCTGGAGTTGCTCCGTGTTGATAAAAGTGAGGAATCTCAGGTCGTGTCTGCTGGATGGCTGTAGGTGCACACAGGGCTCTTCTAACTCCTGGGAATGCCCTGCATTGGCCAAAGCTGGAAGCCTCCTCCTGCCCTTGGTGCTGGAGGTGGGACTTTGTGTGCAGGAGTTGGTGGCCTCAGCTCCTGTGACAGGAGAGAAGGGCAGCAGTGCCTGCCCTGCAGCCCTGGGCAGGAGCAGAGGCAGCTGGAGCCGCAGAAGCTCTGGGCAGAGGTTGCTCCACAGCCTGGGCAGGGGCTGGAGCAGCCACCAAAGGGCCCTGCCTTGAAGAAGGAGAGGGAGGCTGAGGAACAGAGAGCTGCCAGGTTCTCTTCCTCACCTAGATACCAGATCCTGTTCCAGAGTGTTCTTCATCCCCAGAGTAGCCAGTCACCTGTAGAAATATCTGCTTTTGCTGTTGCCCACTTAGGTCACATAGTATTGCCCTGTGGCTGGATTTGACTGGCACAGTGCCACATGGACCACACCAATCTGAGGATTCTTCTAAAAGACAGTGGCATTTTTATTTCATATCTAGGATTCCATTCTCGGCTCTCAAATTTTTAAGAGACTATTTTTACTTTTGCCAACAAAAATGTACAGAAAGGCACCAAATCCCCTTGTTTCCCCTTTTGTGCTTAAATCAAGTATTACAGGAAGTGGCAAGGCTGTTTGTCTCTGCAAATTATTCCAGTTCATGTTTGTTTGTTCATGTTTGATGCACAAGAGTTGATATTGTTTTCTATCAAATAATATCACAGGGTAGCTCAAGATTACTGTGTCTTGTATCTTTCTCAAGTATTTACTGAGGATGAAGCACTTTGGAAAGGGCACAGGGAGCCTATGAAATCAGTCATCTCCAGTGTCTGAAATCCAGTCCTCAGATTGTCAGAGAAGCACTGATTGTGTTAAGCACTGCAGCTGCAGTAGCCCAGGCTCCATGGGGAGGACAAATAATAAACAAGCACTCTCATGCAGAAGCATTTCTGAGGTGCAGCCCGTTTTACAGTAGCCTTATTGAAGAAATGTCAGAAGATGGAATTACTGTATTTTTCCCCCAAACTACCAGTATTCATATCGATATAAATCTGCAAAGATGAGGGAGAAAGGCTAATAAAGTTGGCAGGTGAATTTACTGTCAAATGGGATGTTTTGGATTTAGCAATAAATAATGGAATTTTTCCATTTGCTTTTTAGACTTTCCATAGATGCCATTAAATGTAGCTTTCTTAGAGTAGGAATGAAGTACATTTCACTTACATTGTCTTAACCACTAAATGATTGATATCCATAAATGAAATGTAGGGGTTGTTGGTTTGCTTATTTAGGGGAGTTTCAGTTGTGTCAAATGAGCAAGCTGGGATATTGCTGAAAGCTGCAAGAGCAAAGGACATGGCAGCAGAGCAGGGCAAGTCAGACAGGAATGGTTATTGAGTTAGCAGGGATTGAGAATTACTGAGCTTTGCCTAGGGAGGATCACACAGGTAGGAATTAGCACTATCTCAAGGCAAAAACAGTTGTTGAGGTTTTATCCACGTTCTTCTTCCCAAAAGGAAAAGCTATTTGGTATCTTTTTTCCTGTAAGGTTTAGAACTAGTTCATTAGAAAACAGCTTTATTGAAAAAAAAATCAGAATGATGCTTGGTGTTTTCCTTGAGAGTATGTAACTTTTAGTGGGAGCACCTCATGGCCTGCTGGGAACTGCTGTGGTAGGATTTCACCAGCAGAGTATTATTATCATAACTATAAACTACTAGATGGTTTCCATTCCTTATTTACAGGAGATTAAATAAACTTCCCTGTTTATTAGTTCCTATTGCCTTTTATTCACAAACTGATCTTTCTAACACTTTTGGCTGAAGCTGTAGTTCACTTCATGTCATCTACTATTACTTCAGTCACTCCTGAAAATATTCCTTCAAGTCCCTGATTTTGAAATGACTTCCTGTCAGTACTGAATTGGCAGTGATGTTCAGGACTAGCTGGTGATGTTGCTACTGCAGCCTCCTAATTACTGCCAAACTTGTATCCCCCCCTCAGGTAAGAGGAGGTGAAGCTTGTTACATTGTGTAGATCTACACACTGCAGACCAAGCCAGTCTTGCTGGCAGCTGTTTCAAGTTACATACATTTTTAATGTATGTAATGGCATGAATGTACAAATGCTGTAATATCTGGTGTGCTTATGGGGATGCATTTTATTGCATTACAGAAGATAGCTGGCACTCCTCTGTGGTCACTGCTGGATTTGGCCAAGTCTGAACCAGAGGACAAAGTCAAAGTCATGTACTAAAACATATCTAACTGGATGTGATCAGGTAGTGAAATGTCAGTTGTATGGCACAGTCTTACTTCCTTAATCTGTTTGAGTTTGAAATTGTGTCGAGACAATTTACTGTCTAACAGTAAAGTAATATTTCAGAGTTAAGAAACATTCCCCTTCTAGAGGGCGGTCATATTTCTTCTTTATATGGATGTAAACCCAGAGCTGAAAATTGTGAAACAGCTGATGCTATTTATGAAGCTGTAATTTGGGTACATGGATATAAAGAAATAAATTTGACTGTTTTAGGTAAATTCTGTCTATGCTTAAGGTAAATTCTGATTAATTAGTTGCACAGCATTTGGGACAAGCCAATGGTGAAAACTATGCTACAATATAGTCTCTCATTATTTAGGAAACAATTCACCTAGAGAAAGAAAACTGCCACTGCTTAGTGAATTTAGTAGAGATATTATCTAGTGTAACAGCAAAAGCTGATACTTTATATTCTTTCTCTTGCTCTGTATTACAAAAATATTTGCAAGTTAATTAGTCCCCAAGGCTGTTTGTTTTAATTAAGCACTAAGTTGACTTTTTTTTCCCTGCCACAGTTGTCATGACAAGAGTAAGTCAGTGTATCATAGTGAATGCACTTGTATTCCTAATGAAGTTTATATTGCAAGCCGAGGATTTTGTACAATCTTTCTGGTGATTTTTATAATAGAGTGGAGTGTCAAATTCTTATGATGGTGTTCTGGATTGGTCCTGTTCTGGTGAAGTGTAAGTGATTTTTGCAGTGTTTGAGACTGACTTGCACATTTTCTCTGAATAGCTGTATTAAGAACAACCAATGGCATATTAATGTCAACTCTGATTGTTGTGTCTTAATCTTGGAAACATGGATAGTAACCCTATTGTGCCAGGGCTCCAGTCAGCATTTTATATTTTAAATAAAAGCTTAACTCTAGTAACTTTCTGGGTGGGACTTGTACTGATGCAAAAGCCTCCTGCATTCTTCATCATACTGACTTTCAGGCCATCCCATTATTGGTGACAGGATGTGTTCCCTTCGCTTAAACAAAGTTCTGACGTGCAGGTATAGATAGCCCTGCGTGGTCAAGTGTAGCTCAGTTCTCTTACTCTTCATAGTATTAGCCAGATAACCTCAGAGGAAGTTGTTACACTTGGGAATGCTCTTAACTTATTTTTGCACCAATCAGAGATGGAAGGTGGTGAGCAGGAGCTGTGGCAGCTGGCTGGGCAGGGCCCACGGTGGGGCAGAGAGGGCTCTGCAGAACAAGCCAAGTGCTGCGGCTCTACCAGCACAACCACCACCATGGCACTGGACATATCTTCACAGACTGAGTTAGTTTATTATGGGATAAACACCATGTAAAAAACCGTGGGCCATAACCACATTATGGATAAATTTGTATTTTATAAGGTTTGTAGATTTTTCTGGGGAAAAGCAGACTTTTGAATTCTGTAACTTCTGTGATAAAGATGCATGTATAACTAGGAAAAAACCCATCTATGCTTACTTGATTATGAAGGAATAAATACTACTAATGCCAAATGTGTGTGTTGACAAACTCCATTTTTTCTAAAATAGGAACTGATATTTGAGGTATTTTTAGAAGGAAGAGGCATGCTGTAGGTCTTTCTAAGACATCTGTAAGTCTTCCTAAAATGACAAGGCTCCAAAAGTTTAAGCTCCACCTCTATAGAGAGAAAGTCCATATAGGGCAAGCATGGCTTTGGGCAGCACTGTATAAGGAAAACCCAGCTCTAGAGGGAACAGTCATGAGACACCAGTAGCTGAGAAGGAGCTGCAGAACTAACAGAGCTTTCAGCAGTGACACCTTGTTGAAACATTGGTATGTCACAGGACCTGCTGTGATAAGCAGAGGTTGCTCAAACTTAATCTCATTTCATTGCCTAGAATGGAAGACTGGTTTTTTTGGATTAAGAAAATAAATTACTTAAGCTGCTCTTTAGAACTTCACTGTAGGACTTGACAAATAACAGCTACTTGTCAAGAGAAGGGAAGAAGTACAAGAGAAAATGATGTCCCTTCCTAGTTTTAGTCAAATCCCTGACCCTTAACTAAACCCTGAGTTTAACCCTGGAATGGGGGTAGTGGTATCTGATATGACAGGCTTTAACTTGGCCATAACACAAGGCTTGCAGCCCTGTATTTTACACTTCCTTAGCTTGCCACACTAGGCATTTCAAAATACGTTTGCCATAACTTCCAGATAGGTCACAGTCCAGGAGATCCTTAGAATGGGATCACCAAATACTTACATTTTGGGGGTCTCACCATTCTCTTCAGGGGGTGAGGGGAGAGCTCTGGCATTCCTTAACATACAGAGGAGAGAAAATCCCAAAAAAAAAAGCACAAGAGTCTTATCCACATTAAATGCCCCTCAAAATACAGGACTAATACTTATGCACAGTTGAGGTTGTAGATGCCTGTGAAGTTTTCCTGTCCATAAAGATCATACTCCTTGTAGAGGATGTAGTCTTTCAGGCAGTTTGGCAGTGGAAGGAAGGTCATGAAGACAGGACAGCGGAGACGCAGCCGGCCCATGCACGCCCGGATCTTCAGACGGCACAGGTGCTTCAGAGAGCGAGGATTTGCTAGAAAGGAGAGGCAGAATTCAAATGCTACCAACCAAAAAGGCCCCAGTGCCAAACCGGCTTGTTTTCATGGAAAGCATAAAGAGATACTTACTTAAAATGAAATGGATGTCTGGCCAGAGTTCCTGTTCTTTGAGAACTGCTTCGAGTTTCCAGCAAATCTTAACGTGATCGACATAATCTAACATGACTCGCACTACTTTCCCAGACACGTGCTTCAGCCAGGACAGGGTTATCACTTCACAGAACTGATAGAAACAAAACATTTAGTAGGACAATATTCGATACTGCAGTAAATTACTTCTGTCTCTGAGACAGGAACTATTCACTTACTTGAGCAGGGTTTTAGGGTTTGCTACAGCTTGCCTAAGCCTCATTAGTAGAATCGAAAAAATCTGAGAGATGGTTATTTCGTACTAGATCAAAAAATAAAGTTAAGCAGCTGTATATCTAGGGACTTGATGCGTAAAAAGAAGTGCTACTATCTGAGTGGAATTTAGACTTGTGTCCCAGGTGCTTAATAGGGGGACCCGCCAGCCCAGTGCATGCATCATCTCCTTATCTTTAAAGAAGGGTTTATTAGGTTCAAATGGACTTTGCAAACTTCCAAACAATGACACTGATGAGTGTCTCCAGGAAGCTCTTTAGGTTTGCTAATTTCTGCTCAGTGCTTATCCCCCAGCAGCTCCAGGGCTCCTTTCAACAGCCTTTCAGTCTTGGCATTGTTCTGGAACAGGTCAATGCAGAGAGGCAGTCTGCAAATTTCTGCTTTCACAGCAGGGATAACACTGCCCTGGGGAGCCAGTTCCACACTGATCATTAGCAAATCACCAGCTACATTTTCACAATTCAAAATTACCGTTTCCCATCATTTACCATCACGACCTAGGCCTCATAACAACATCTATTTAATTTTAAAGCCTTGTCTATTGCTCTCTTTATGTGTATCTTCAAAACTTCTTTTCCTGACGGTGCGTGAAGCCCCTGTGCACGCAGTTTCAGGAGGGCGGCAGGCTGTGAGGCACCCACCATGGTGTCCTTGATGACGGTGGAGGTCCAGCCGTCGGTGCCGTAGCGGGAGTGGGCCCCGCTGCCCCGCGGGCAGTCGAAGCAGCGCTGCACGTCGTAGCCGTAGGCGAGCAGCATCCTCAGCATGACCTCGTCCTTGAGGGCGTACTGCAGGGCTGACGGGAAGTGCGTGGTGTTCACGCGGCAGAAGTAGTTGACGTTGGCCCCGTGGCGGAGCAGCAGATTCATTAACTCGTAGTTGCCCATTCTCAAGGCTATTTGGAGGCAGTTGATGGGGTCCTGGTTGGTCAGGGCTCCGGCGTTGAGCAGCAGCTGCGCCGAGCAGATATCCCCGTTGGAAACGGCGAAGTACAGCGCTGACTGCCGGTGGTCGTCGTAGCCTTTGCGAACTCTCTGAGCCAGCATAAAGTTGGCATCGAAACCCGACTGGAGGAGAAACTCGAGGCACTGAGGATGTGCTCCTGCTGCTGCTGAGTGAACTGGACTCATCCCGCTTTCCTTAATGGCAGCAAAATCAGTCACCGGAACTAAATATTTTAGAGCTCTGAAAAATTAAAACCAGAAGCATCCCAGAATCTTTAAACACTTTGATTCACCTAACTCATCTTTGAATTTCTCTGTGTTGTTTGGCTTCAGAATTCATGGTGAAGAATAGTTAGAATAGTCTTAGTATACCAAATCAGAACCATGGCATGCCTTGACTTGAATTGCTGACAATGAAATTGTTAGCCAGCAATGGATACTGACTTTATGTCTAGTACACATAAAACATCATTATATTATACTATTATTCATGAACAACCCCATTCCTTGCTATAGGAATTTATGATTCCTTCTCAATATAACTTTTTCCTGAATGTTGAAAGCACAGTGTTATTGCTTAACATACTAGGTTAAAGGATTAGGGAATTAATATGTATTATATAATGAATACATATAATCTATAATATATATATCTAAGTTTAAATAGAACAATTAATATACAGAAAATATTAATACAGAAATTAAGAGTACTAGCTGCTCATTTCTTATTTGTTAATTATAATTTCAGTATAACTATCTTCCAGTAATCTTACTCCCTTTAATATAGGGCTAACCCTTACTCTCTATTTGTCTATTCAGTATATTCAGCATTCACATTTCTGTGATGGGGTGGAGATGAGACACTGACAAAAGAAAATGACAATGTCCCAGGAACCTCAGCATCAGGCTGGACTGTGTTACTACTTCTGACAAATGGGGAAATACCATAGGGATTAAGATGTACATCCTAAAACCATGAATGGTCTCTTACATTCAGACACAGAACAGACATATATACACAGTTAAAAAAAAAAATCCTTGTATAAAACCACAGATTTTCTGCCTACTTTGAATAGGGTTAAAATATTAAAATTAATATTTCTGGTGTCACTATTATTCGATTTTTAAGTATATTAACTCACAGAAAGTGTCCTCTATATGCAGCTCTGTGGATTGGCAAATGACCCGAGTGCTTTGGTACATTGGCATCAGCCCCATATTCTAGTAAAAGACTCACAGAATCTGGATTTCCTCCTCCTGCTGCTTCAAACAACACAGAAGCACAGTCCATTGCCTGTGAAAGAACATCTGCACCTGGGAAGAAGCAGCAAGGATTGTCACAGTAGTCACTGTAAATATCCAGCTGAAACTCCTGTCTCCAGCCCCCCAGTGACACGGTTTTTTGAATTCTATTCTCCATCAAATAGAAACACTGTGGGAATAAATCTTCATGTTGCATCCTTGATTTTAGATGTGTTTATGTAATCCTGGAAACAAGAAGGTCCAAATTGCTTTGAACACAGTAAGAATTGTTCCTAGAACTGCACCAGCCAAAGTTTTGGTTCTTATTCATCAAATCAATTGCTTTTGGCTTACAAACAACGCATTTCAATTATTTTACTTTACAAAGAGTAGGCAGGTGTAACTGTAAACATGAGAGCACCCAGTATCCATATCCAAACAGTTCATGCAATCCAGTTCCAGTGCTACTGAACCATCAGATAAAATTTCCCACAATAAATATCTTGTCAAATGTGCCCTAGGGTGACCTGTCTACCTGAGAAAATAATGGAGCATTTAAAAGTGATTATAAGTACTCACTAAAATATTAATGTATTATTAATATATTAATATTATAAAATTTTGTATTTATCAGGCCTTCACTTTATCACAACAACCCTCAGTGCAGATGGCATTTATTTTTCTCTGGTAAGGTGAGCTACCTCTGCTGGTGTTTTTGAAGGCATAGCTGAAACTTTCTTTTCCTATAAGGTTCTATATAATAAAGTCTCACCTTTTTGCAGTAAGAGCTCCATAATTTCTGTGTGCCCCATCTGTGCAGCCAGTGCTAGAGGTGTGAGCCCATATCCACTGCGGGGGTCAGGATCTGCTCCAGAATCCAGGAGAAGCTGCACCAGATCCTTCCTACCCAGCCTGGCTGCCTCATGCAGAGCAGTTCTCTCGTGGACACAGCGCAGGTTCACTCTGGCACCAGATTGCAGCAACAAGGAGGCAATGTCATAGCAATCAAGTTTAACTGCTGCAGGACAACAAGCAAAGCAGCAGACAGGATTGTTACTCAATGCTACTCTGTGCACTATGGCAGCAAAGCTGTTCCTGGCAGTGCTATTTATGCAATGAGAAATGCCACCCTACTTTGAAAGGTTTAACTCATCAACAATTCTGTTCTTTGATTCCAGGACAGCACTAACTATGCAAATGAATAATTTCGTGATAATCTCTTTTTCTCTCTGAAGATTTTTTTCCCCTCTCTGTTGCATTTGCTAATGGAACAGAACACAGCTTTCCTTGCCACTAGATGGAGACCACACCCAGGGCCTTGGTGCTCAGGAGCCGCCACCAGAGCTCTGTTTAATCTCTACAAGCAGTTATCACAATATGAAACAAAGCTTATAGTGACTCTTCCATATGCCTCCTTAGCCTAATAAGCCTGAGCTCTTAAGTCAGCGAGGATCTTAAAAGAGAACTTTGCATGAGCTCCAGTGGATGGAATAATTAGGCAACACCCTTCCCTCCTTCTCTCTTTGATCTTCCAGGCTGTGCAGGACAATGAGTGCCCTTCAACAGGACAGATAAGGCTAAGCAACTTCATGTGCCACAGCTGCTCGAACGGCAGTGACAGCATTCTCTGATAGAAACTGTGATGTCCCATTAATAATATTCATTGTTATTACCATGTAGTAACCTACACGGCTGTTGTCTTCTTCACTTGTCATCCTTGGACTAATGCCAGCAATGTCTAAATAGGGACAAACACTGCTTTGCATTCTGAAGATAGACCAGGCTGGTTTGCTATAATTTTGCATAATTAAAACTAATTGCCATGGGTTTTGCAGAAAGAAAGGCTGAAGCGATGGAGGAGATACCCTGTGGGCAGAGAACATGGATGTTCTGTGCCTGCAGACAGGCAGGGCAGTAAGAGCATGGAGAAGCAGAGGGACTCACTGCCTGGCACCACTGCAGAAAGGATGCGAAGGAAAGCAGAGGAGGACACTCTGCACTTCATGGAGAGACCTAATTATCATCTGAGAAAAACAGGGACAGACACATTCAAGGCTGAGATTAACATTTTTTTTTCTCCTTATAGCAAAATATTTTAGGCATTGAAATCAAATATGTCACATTGAAACCTAAAATGTGTAACTACATCCTCCCCTCATTCCCTCACTTCTCCACCCCTAAAAACAATATTCACCTATAACTAAAGGAGAATCTCCCTCTTCGTTTTTAACATTGGGATTGCAGCCATTGAGCAGAAGAAAGCGGACATTGTCCACAAAACACTTTCTTACTGCCACCAAGAGAGGTGTTTCCCCTTTGAGAGTGGACTGTTCCCACGTAATGTCACGGGAGGCTGAAATACAGAAAAGCAGAACACATTTGAAGTTGGGTGATTCATCAGACTTTCTTCTGTAAAACTTTTTGGTGGAAAACTAGAAGGACTTTGTACCTTTTAAAGTTATTTCAAGGATGTTCTTATTTAGCTGTGCTGCAGCTTCGTGCACAGGAAGCCAGCCTTGCTGATCTGCTTCTTCAAAAGCAGAACTGTGCCTCACCAACTTCTTCAAGGCCTCCTCCTGGCCTGTGATATTTTAACATAGACACATATCCCATTACTCATCATAAGACAAAATTCAGGCAACTAATACAGAGTGCCTTTCATCCCACCAGTGTATCTTGCTCATTTTAAAAGAAAGGCCTGGAGTTTTCCCCTAATTTTGGGAGATTGGGCACTGGAATTTCTGAAAGGGGTGACACTTGAACCCATCTCAATTCCATGATCCTATCTAATAAGTTAGCTTTTGGATGTCTTACTTTTAGTTTCCTTACTTCTCCCTAAACTATATAAAGAAAAGCTGCACTTAAACCAGGTGATCAAACCCCTAAAATGCAGGCCTTGCTCAGCCATTCCCAGGGGTGTAGCCTTAGGGTGGTGTATTTGTACTTAACTGTCCGAATTGCTGCAATGATCTGCCCATGTTCTTTACTTGCAGTACACTGGAAACTGCAGAAACAGAACAAGAAGAAAATGAGAAGTAAAAAATTCATGTGAAGCTAAGGATACAATCATACCTTAAATACTCTAATTTAGACAATATGTTAGATTTCTCTAAGTTACATTGGTTTTGTGAGAGTTTAACACACTGAAACACTTTTTTTGTTGGTGTTTCCCTGACACTGTAAATACGGAATTTTTCACACAAAGACCAACAATTAAATGCTAAAATGAGGGGAAGCTCCCACACCAATCTACTTTTACATCACCTACTTATTTTCTTCACAAAACCTTATAATAATTTACATATTTATGTAAAACATTACCTGAAAGCTTCAGACATTCCATAGTTTCCAGGAAACAGCTACACTTTTTCAGTGAGAACTCAGAACAAGTGAGCTACCAGTGCTTTTCAGTATCCATGAGACAAGGTCAGCACAATACAACATCAGGAGTCACAAAGAAAAATAAGGTCTGCTAAATGCTTACAATAATGCCAAGAGAGCACTCAAAATAGCAATAATAACTTACTACCTTTCAACCTCTGTTGCACTGCCACTTGTTTCAAATCCATGCCTATCTTGTAAGCTTTCCTGAATAGCTCGCTGGGTAGGGATTTCCTCATCAGAATCACCATCAACCAGATACACAGAATTATTCATGGCAAATCAGCACAACATGGATCACTTCTGTAGGGAAATGCTGCTTTTTAATTAGAAGCAGACGTTAAATCTTCAGGTTAGATCTGCAATAACAGAAATAGCAATCACTGTGTCAGTATCAAGAGAAATGAAACTTAGTTTAAAATAAATAACTACACTGTTATATGCTTGAGCAGTCATGCTGTTCTTGGCATATTCAAGATCTCAGGGGCTCTGTTAGGCTCAAACCTCTCATCTGTTTCACCTTATCAAAACTTCCACTTCTGTCTTTCAAGAGAGCTGGCCTGAAAAAAACAAAACAAAACAAAACTACTGGGCAAGGTAAAATAAAATTAATAAATAAAATGGAAAGCTAATAAATAACTTGGCAAAATGAATGAGCACAGGAAATCTAAGGAAGTTGTCAACATGCCAACTACAAAGCTTGGAATAATTCTAGAAACATCCTAAAGTCGGGCAGAAGTAATTCACAGCAAATCTGCCTCATTTAATTTGTTACCTGATCAACCTAATGTGTGATTGCAAGGCCTTGCTCTGTAATTGAATATGTAGCAAAACCCAGAAATATATTAGCAACATATACAGAAAGAAATTGTTAATAATTGATTTTACTGTGCTTCAATGAGTACATAAATATTTTAAGCCTAGACTATTTTTTTCCTAAAAATACTACTAATTTTCCTATGAATTGAGAAAATATACTGGGTTTCCTCACCTTCTGAAAGAGGGAAAATCTCAGCGTTTGAAGAAGTGATTATTAAATTGAAAGTGACATTTTCAGGATTGTAAACAATCTCTGCAGAGCCCATGTCCATTAATAGATCACTATAAATACCCAATCATAAGATACTCTGGGACTTTCTCCACCTTTCTTTCACATGTCAGTCAGTTATGTTTAATCTGACCTGGTAAGTGGTGCCAACAAAAGAAGGAATTAAAAGTCCAGTTTCCTTCTAAAAATACTTTTGATTTTTGGAATAAGAACTTCAGAACTATAGCAGTATGTATTAGACTGTAAAAAGGAAATTCTTTAGTGCTTTCCTAGGAGAGTAAACTGAAGCTTAGGAGCTTGCTCAAGAGTGAGACAGCAGAAAAAAACCCAAACGGAAATAATAAATGTAATAAAAAACAAACAAATAATCGAGAAAAAATGCTATTAAAATCATTACATGTTCCTGATTGCTTAATCATAATTCACATTAATATAAATAGAAAAACAATTGAAAACTGATCTTTTTAAAGGGAAAAGCAGTTTCAGAAAGTCAGACTTACACTGGTTCAACACCCAATAAGCAGAAAAATGAGGGACAGATGCCCAGTTGTAATAGTGATGGTAGGATGGAGTGAGACCTTTATGTGCTTCAGTTATTCCTACTGTATTTTATGGAGGGAGCCATACACAGAACTGTATCTGAATGCAAAGTGGAAACAGTTCTTTGCTAGAGGAGATGCAGAAAGAACACTTGAGTAATGTTTAAAAATTATTTTAAAGCAAACAAAAGTCCAGAATCAAGTTTATTACCTGTAATGTTTCTCTTAGAAAGCACAGCCTACTTTCATTTTCCATGAAACTATATTTTGTGGTATTCCACTAATGCACAAAAAAAGACGTTCACATTTTAATAATATCACCAAGGGCTAAAATCCTACTTGTATTGCTTAATAATAATAACACATACTTAATACAAAAGCTTGGGGGTCACAAAGTATTTGTATTACAATACAAAAAACTTCCGGATGTTTCTTTTACACACGAAGTTCCACTTCCTCTGTAAGGCAGCAAAGAGAAGGAGCTGCTGTGAAGTGCCTGCAGTCAGTCATCCAGCTGGCACAGCAAGGCTACGCCTCTCTTGATCCAGTGCTGCACTGGCTGCTCCGTGTTGAGCCTCAAAGCAATGACAAAGTTTGTGGAGTGCCCAGTAGTGGACAGGACCCCTTTGCGCTCACTGGTCTTGTAGAGAGGACAAACGTAGGCACTAGACTTCTTTATGTCTGATTTTACATCTTCAAAAAAAACAAAAAAACAACCCCAAAATAAGGCATTACGTTCAGCATGCAGAGATTAGATATAATAGATTATGTTTCTATCGGTGGAAACATAATCTACATGCAAATGTTAAGTATTTATAGTAACATCTTCAAAGGTCAATAAAAATGCAAAATTGTTTTCTGAGCAACAGCGTAATAATATCTGACTTTTTCTTGTTGAGTTTTCTTGTGTGGTTTGTTTTGTTCTTTATTTTATTTATATTTTCAGGACTTGATGCCTTCTAGTGATTCTACTAGCTTTGTAATACTCAAAGACACATTAAAATAGGAATACTTACTTAGTTAATACATCGTTTATGCACAGATTTTTCACAGCTCCACAAGAATTCTGGTCTAGTTGCCAGAGAACATAACTGCAATTCAAGTCATCTGAGATCTAAGGACAGAACTCTGCAGGAATTCTTTGTCTGCCCAGAATGCTTGCATGAAACTTGTGCAAAATCTAAAATCATGCAGGTCTGAACAAATTCATCCAACCTCAAGAGAAGGCACAAGCAGAAAAAGTGGCAAATTTTAATCCTGCCCATTTGCTAACACTTAAATTGCAGCAGTTGTAGTAGCAAGTTCTGATTTTGTGCATAAATAAAAACAGGGATTTGCTCCTCTCCATCAAAGATAACAAGAGTTGTGAAAATTATCTTACGAGTAAGAAAGACAGCTATCACAAAGTTCAAAATAACCTGAGCAAACCCTGCTAAATCACTTTAAAACATTCAGTTTCTGTAAGTCAGCCAGAAGTTCTCCTCAGGGATCTTCAGTAAAAGCAAGAAATCATAGTTGCAATTTCTTATTGAATAGCTCACCCATCAGAGGAATCATACTCACTTGGCTTTATCCAGATGATCGGCATGGCATCGAAGAGCACTTTGGGATACTGCTCAGTTAACATTCCCCTGGAGAGAGAAAGCAACAAAATAATTCTTTGTGGCTTGAGGGGTTTAGTGAGTATCTTTTGGTTGTTACTTGCTTGTTTGTTTTTTCTTCCCCATTTTCCATGCACGAAAAAGTGCTTAATTTGGTGTGTTATTTCAATAATATGAAAAGTATCACTTAAAATATTTAAACCAGTTTTGTTTGAGCAGTGAAAAAAAGCTTTCCAGAGCCACAGTAAAACACTTGGCTACTGACTTGGTCCTGTCCCAGCGAGCTCCGTCTAAAAATAATCCGTGGATGTAAACACCGTCCTCTGGTGCAGTATCAGCAGTATCCTGAGGAATAACCTGCAGGAAATAAGTGTTCCAAGTCATTAAACTCTCACAGCTCTTTGCTTTTTCAACTAATTTTTCAGACCAAACCAAACTGAGAATAAGATAGTAAGCCTTCTTTTCAATGCTACTTTTATACATATCTGCAGAGACTGCTCTGAGTTAATTACCTTTCTTGTAGGTTATAAAAATGAGGCTTTAATCACACAGAAAAATATACACTGGATAGGCTGTTTTCCTGAATGGAGTTCTGGGTCCAGTGATTGAATTACTTTTAATCACTTTGAGAATACCTCTTCTACAGAGGTTATTTAGCCTGCCAGTCCTACCAGGTCTTCAGGCTGCAGTCAATTGCAAAATGAACCTTCCAGTTAGGATTTATTTACTGCATCTCACCACAACATCAGGACTGAAATTCATAAAATATCAATTTTTAGTTTATCCATACCTCAAATTCATATCCTAGAAGGTCAATAGGGATCCTGTGCTTCCTAGCATAGTTTTGCATGGCTCCAGTTAGGAAAGCTTGAGTAAAATAGAATCCTGACAGCCAAAAAACAGCAGGCTTCCCCAATTCATACCAGTCCTGGAGAGAGGAAAGCAATGCATTCAACAATCAGAAAGAGAGGAATCCCATACTCCTTGAGAATTTTCTACATAACTGTACTCATAAAATCTAAACAAAGCCTATCATGTCTTTCCCAATAAAGATAAATTATATGGAAAAGTAGACTGAACAATTGGCAGCACTGCCTCTTGTACATTACCTGTAAAAACTTCAGCCTTGCCAGCAAATCAACAATATAGCTCCCCAATGGTTTTAGACTTGGGTAGGAATGCTGTGCCCACTTCTCAGGAACTTTCCCAACAAGGAGACTGCCAGACAGAGCCTCCAGGTCAGCATCCATAACGACCAGTCCTTTAATGGCTTTCTTCAGGTTAATCAGCGTAATGCGGATAGTTCGGATTAAACTAGAGTTAAAAAAAACAACGTTCACACATCCTGCATGGTTTGTTAAACATGACTATATAATGTAAAAGTAAAAGAAGTGGATTCTGGAGGCATCTATAGAACTTTAATAGCTTCTTTATCTGTACAGATATCTGAACAATACCCCACGTCTGTAAAGTCATGGATTTGTCCATTTGTGCAGATTTATTTAAGACTAGGAACATTAATAAATTCTTTTGATATCTCTGATATACTGAATTGTTTGGTAAGAGGATAAATTTGGAATTCCAAATGCATTCACTATATACTAGAAGAAGGAAAAAGGTTTAGATTGTAAAAGAAGAGGTGGGGAGGGTGTGCAGTAAGGATAACTTGGAGACTTAAGGCCAGAGAGCATTTGGGAGAAAATTAAGCAGGAGACACGAAGAGACAAATGGAAAAGAAGGAAGAGAGAGAAAAAACAGAAAGAAGGAATGGAGAGGCAGGTGAAGACAAGGAAGAAAATTAGAAAATTAAGTCAAAAAAGAGACTGAGGACCCAAGGAGAAAAATAAATGCAATTCTAAGTTTGTAGTCTTAGAAGAATAATAGTGAAAACTAGGCATGGGGAAAAAAAGCATTGGAAAAAGGGGAAAAAAAGTCAAACAGAAGCACATGAAAAAATTAAGAAACAAAAATACCTCCATTACAGAAAACATTTAATAAATTATAAATGTGCATGTAAAGTTTCTAACTCCTTTACCCTAAAGGCCAGAAATATGAGTAAAAAAAAAAAAAAGAAAGTAAAGATGGGGAAAGGCAAAGTGAAATGAAAAAAAAAAAATTGTTTGCATTCTCCTTTCCCAGTACTTCCTCATATTCCCTTCTTCTATCTTTCAGTTAATTTTACCACTTTTTCCTGACATCTATTCTACAACTCTGACTCTCCACAAGGAGCAAGGGTGTTTGGACTGCATATATCACTGCAGGAAATTAGAAGGGAACAAAAAAAGTATTTCACACGCCACAGGGCTTACAGCATATGATCTGCAAGAAATACTTTTCTGCAATTGGAACGATTTCTGGTAAATTTAATAAAATAGTACATTCTTACTGGTTAAACCTTTCCATTTCTTGCACCAGCACAGTGTTCATACTTTCTTCATATCTCACAGGATATTTAATTAGGCAACTTTCAATGTCAAAATCCTTTGGAAGCTGTAAATGACACATTTGGAAATGTTTCCATATATCATTATGTTTTTACATTAAAGGTATGTAAATGTGAAAATGTGCAGAGCAGTAGAAATCACTAAACCTTCTGATTAGTATCTTAGTAATACAGGATTCAGTAGTTCAATCTAAATAAAAATTTGGGGATGTTAATGTTAATTTAAAAAACCCCACTGAATTTTTAATATAATGAAAAATTATTAATATGTTTCTATTTATTAATTTTAAATTTGTTCATGTGAATAAATCAAATGTTCTTTCAAGCTCTCTTTGCTTTGTTTTCTCTTTCTCCTGTCTTCTGCCTATTTAATAAAATTAATTTCAACTGAAACATAGCTGTGGTCTGTTACAGCCACACAACTTCTTACTTTCACATTGCACTAAATTCCTTTCAAGATGCTTTTCTTTCAACATGAAATCTACTTCACACTGAACATTCTAGTTAAGGAATTTCTGCTTTGTAAAAAGATAAATTGAAGTAATTTGTATAATACAATACCTTGCTGAGAATATCATCTGCAATTGCATAAAGAGTGCTGTCACCACCCCCAGAAGTCCCCTGAGCGCCTCCTCCTTGTGTTAAAAGCAGAGACCCAAAGAGGGTCTTAGTTTGCTGAAGATCTTTTGCAATATCCACATTTTCATGCAAGCCAAATACCTCTGGGTGCTGAGTAAAGGGAAGACTCTAGAACAAAACGAAAAAATGTCTGGGTGACATAAAGCAGGAGGAATCTGATCCAATCTGATTCTGATTCTTCTCTTTAAGAAGTCATGTGAAAAACTACCACTGACCTTCACTGCAGGTGAGTGAGGACCTTAGTGGCAGCTATTTGCACACAGAATTACTGGTGATAGAGCCATCACCTCTCACACAAAAAGTCATTTCCAAGGAATGCTCAATTACCTATGCTACACGTCCTATCTACTGATTCCCTCCCCAAAACATCTGAGATCACACAAGGATGCCAGACAAGAACCTGAGCACACAATTAATTTTGCTGCAAAACCACCTCTTTAAGCCTTTAAGGATTGCTTTCTTAGCCCATCATTGTAACAGTGCAAAACCTTGTTGCTACTTTTTACCTTAATAAACTCAATGTACTCCTCGTATGTGCCTTTGGGTGGAGCGTAGTAGTTGCCACTGGGAGAAAAGGTGTAGCGAGGATTTTCAATGATGTCGGGGTTATAGAAGTCATCCAGCATTGTCAGCAGCAAACGTCTGTCCCAGTCATCTGTCACTCGACCTCCATAGTTACACTCACCAGTCAGGTAAGAGACAGCTTCAAAAGGAACATGGCTATACTCATTGATGAATAACTGAAACGGAAATCAGAGCACTTCTAGAGACTTGCACTATCTGCTCAACAGCAGGGTGACCGAATAGACTAAAAGGCACATGTAAGCTGCAGTTTATGGAGTTTTTTCTCCCTAGATGCTGGAAATCAAAATTCTGAAATCTTGGTTTTAGGTAAAAATTATTGTTTAAGATCAAGACAAGTTAAGAGTAAAAGCTTCTTATGAACAACAAAATTAGTCAGTCATCCAAGTCATTCTTGAATTATTTACAAGCAGATGGTTTATCCAGTTCAAACTTTATAGATGGACACCTCTGCACCAGAAATAAATGTGCTTTTCACTTAATTAATCTTTTAATCTTCCTCCAATCTCATTCTTTAACTTCTTGGTAACCTTTGCAAATCTTCAGCCTCAACTTCTGTAATTCAGTTTTAACTCTCCTGGCTTTTCTACAGAGTGCCTATAAAAGGTTCAAGGTCAAGTAATGTTCACCTCATCTAGGGGAAGGAAAATAGTCTGAGGTTCTGCTGACTATCAGTATAGATGTAAAAAAAATTTCCTCCTAATAACCATCCCAAGAGACGACTGTCATTGACATGTGCTACTTAAAGAACAGTGAGCTCTTTTACATAACAAATTTAACTGTTATAATACTCATATATATTCATTATATTGCAGGTGTCTGTAGAAATGTAAACTTCTAATGTCATTTGTAATTTTGAAAATATTTATAATACAATTGATATTCCTTGCTTTTACAGCTGAAGTCCTGAATATCTATGAACATGTGAGGTAACTTCAGTGTATTGCCCCTGGAGACTCCCAGCTGTGCTTTGCAAGATCAGAGTTGAGGAGGTAATCAATGATTTTACCTGCAGCTGTCTGATACTGATTCTCAAGTCAGATTCATTAAATCCATAGGGTATATTCCAACCAAGGGGCCCAAACTTCCTTCTCTCCTGAACGAGAGCATGGAAGAAACAAACTCCAAAGAGTAGTTTCTCCCATACCTTTGAGAAAAGCAAAAGAAAAATGTATTATTAAGTGCTCTATAAGATCATGGTAGTGAGCACCCTTGGATTACCACTCTCCACCCAGGTGGAAATCCAGGCCACCCCTAAGCACCACTAAGATTAAAACTTATCTCCCACCATCTCTCTGTCATTTGCCAATTTCAGGAGACCTTGAACAGAAACTGTAAGATTTTAGCACTCACACATTTTTTTGCCTTGCAAACAAGTGCACACACAGTGCCACATATGCAAGCACATTTAGCCAGTTCCTCAAGTACCATGATACTCTTTAATGTATAGGGCAACTGACTTCATAAAAATTCCAATAGCACCAGATATTTATTTTTAAGGTTCATTAGATAAAGAAAAAATACAAATGTATTTTTAAAGCAAGTCCTTAGGTGCAGTCACACCTGTGTATATTGATAACTCATATCTCTGATGCCACTGTTTTTCACTTCTTTCACAGGTAATGATTAGCTAGGTTGTCCACCAGGTATCAATGAGATCCATTGGCACTGCAGTACTTGGTTCCTGGCGGCAAGAAAATGTCTCCCCAGTGCTTATCATCTCAAAAATGACAGACATGCCCTTCTAATCAATGTTCAGAGTCCATGTACATTGTGTACTATGTGTGTGTAGCAAGCAAGTGATTTAATAAAGCCTAAGAAACCATTTAAAATATTGCTACATGAAACTACCTGGCAGAGGTAATTCTTAACTAATTATCTTTATCACTGCATAACCTAAATTTGCAAGCACAGTAAAAATTTTAACTTGCAATTTTTCACTGGACAGAAATCAATATATCTGTGGATCAAAAAAAAAAACCACAAAGCCCAGAAACTTCTCAAGGAATAAGCACATTACCAGCTCCTTTCCAGGGCATCCAGCAAAGAATTCAGGATCAGAAATAGGATCAGAAAGAAATGACTGCAGTAGGTTTAACCGGAGACCAGTGGGAGGTTCATTTGTCATCTTCACTCCGTTCTGCAGAATGGTTACTGGAAACTAGAAACAAAAAATAGCAAAACTGCATTCAGAAAGCGTGGAATAGATTCTACATTAACAATATACTATTATTCTGTGTTTCTTACATAAACAATTATCTGCAAGAAATTACACTTTAAAGGTCAACAGCTTATAAAAAAAATTTCAAGGCATCAAGAAAGTAAGACTCTGCTGTAAATTAGAAACCTGTATTTTAAAATGTTTTCTTGGTATTCAGCGCTTCAAAAATAAAATGCAAGACTAAATTTTGAATTTATGTGAGAGCAAAAACCCTTCTTAATCATGTATGTTGACAGATTGCAGTTCCATTGAATAGTACGATATTATAGAACAGAATAGAAAATACTGCACAGCATCAAAATATTACAGATGAAGCTTGGTATTACCATGTTTATAATTATTTTTAAACGTCCTTTCTTGGTCAAATTATCTCTTCAAAGCCTCATTGCATTTTGGAGAAGTTTTGTATTATCAGCTCATTCAGGTATAGAAAAATTCCCAAAAGATGCCATCAACTTCCCTTTTCCCTGAACAGAGATTATGGGGCCATGCATATACCTTTGGTGAAGGGTAACTTGTGAGCCAAAGTCTGAATTCTGGGTGACATTTTTCACTGTTAAGCTCCTCACATATTTTCTCCAGCACTGGCATCCAGGAGACAGCTAAATGACAGTTTTGTAAACAAACCCACGTTCCTTCTTCCATTCCTGTTTGAATCATTTTTGTCGCTATTGGTCCTTGCCCTTGTCCTAATGAGATGGACTGAAACTTATCTCCCACCATCTCTCTGTCATTTGCCAATTTCAGGAGACCTTGAACAGAAACCATAAGATTTTAGCACTCACACATTAAAAAGAAGTTATGTCAGAAAAAAAACCAAACAAAAAACCTGAAAAACTTCTACTACTCTTTTGTTTACATGTATGAATTCCCCTGTTGAAGTGGCACAGAATTATACCAGTCTGACATAATGCACTCAAATCTACTTGCAGAAAGTGCAAGATAATCCCCACTGTGCATTAAAGGGGAATTTGAGGTCCCTATTTTCTCTTTCTGTGTACACTTACTGGACATGGGATCTGCTCCTGGAGATAGCACAAATATTAAAGGGACTGCAGCAGTTGAATCTGAGTAACTTTTTGCTAGATCAAAAGGTGGTGGCTCTACAAATTTCTTCCCCAGTTTCTCAGTAACAAATGCTGTTATAGCTGGACCAATCTGGTAAAAAAAAAAAAGCAAATACAAACCATCAACATGGACAGAATTTCAGATCTGACACTGTCTTTTATGCCAAATTCCCAAGCCTGCAGACTTCCCTGATTTGCAGAGATTTGAGACCAGTTTTGCAGAATGATCCAGAAGCAAAGGTTTCACCTCTTTTCCTTAGAAAAGCACTTTTTCCTTACAAGAGGAATAATAATGTTTTTAGAAAATAAAGAATAAAATACCTCATATAAAACATATTAAATAACATTAAAACCTTGATTCAGGCTTTTCCTGATGTGGAGGACAAGCACATTCTCCCTTAGGAGATATTAATGTATTTATTTTTAATTAATTCAAGGGAGCAATCACAATGTCTTAAATTCTAACACTGATAGTTCCTAAAGAAAATGCAATACAATTTGTTAAGTGCACCAAAGGCAGAATTTGTTGAAAGTTCGTCTTGGTCATTCGAATCAACACATTTTATCTTTTTGCCTTAAAAATCATTTGCATGAAAGCACAAGGTATTAGGTAACCTGTGGATTTTTTTCAGGCTATTATGTCTGTTCTCAAGTACATTGGGTACACCAGGAAACAGCTTAGGCAAGAAAAAGTACTTCAAGAGAACTAGAACAATGAGAATCCTCCAAAAGATTCATTAAATCTCATCAGAAAGAAAGATTTCAGCTGATGCTTGTGGTGTTTGTATCAGTCACTTGAAAAATCAAAACAGCATTTACTTCCTTAATAAATATGATGAAGAACAGATTAATTACTGGAACAGGCAGGAAAAGTTATGCTACAAAGCATGGCACAGTCTACAAACTCCATAACAGATGATTTTACCTTGTCTGGTCTTAAGCACCGAAGAACTATCATCTTCTGTAATTCAGTTAATGTATTATCCAACTCTTCTGGTAATGGAAAGTTGTGAGGCTCTTTGCTATCATACATTTTTTGCCATTCACCGATATTTTCAGAGACATGACTCCTAGAGAAAAAAATTCACATGTACTATGAATACCTGGAGTCTCTTTTTAAAATGTTTATCAAAAGCAAATGGCATTGTATTGTTTTTCAAGACACTCCATATCTACATCAGAAAATAATCCCACAGTTGAGCTTCTCCATGCTGAACAGTGAAAAACATCTTTCCACCATGCTGCTGAGGAGAGACTCCAGCTGAAAGGTTCCCAGTTGACAGGAAGTTCTGTCTGTTCCTTCAGCCAGCACTGCTTGGACCTTCATAGGTCCGGGTGAATTTTCTGTCTCCACTATTTCAGGAAAACACCACTCTTTAACTGGAGAAAATTACCAGGAAATTCAAACAGGGGAGAAAATTGTTTTCCTTCATACAACATAAAGAGTATGTCCTTGGCAATGGGACAACTCTCAGGTTATTTAAAGGCAGGATGGATCATCTTCCACATTGTGACTGGAACGCCAAAGGGTCTGAAACACAAAACAACCTCAAAGAACTTCTTCTAAGAGAGCAGTGTTGCTGCACTCAGATCCAAATACTCCACACAGTTCCACTCAGCTAATTAATGGAAGTCTTATAGAGCCCTCCTGCCTCCAGAATTTAGTATTAAATTCTATTAAGCCCAGGATGAAGCTGTACTGAGTTCAGGAGAACAGAGTTTACTAGAAAAACTCCTTTCCCAGAACTGCGGGGGAATTCTGCTACATGCACCATCTCTGGCTTTCACTGAACCCTTAAAACGCTGTTTCTCTGCCATGAAGACATTTCAAAAGAAAAGTTTCTTTAGGCAATGCCTCAAATAATTAAAAAAACCCCCAGTTTTATTAAATAATATTATAACTAGTGATCTGACTGATTGGAATAAATGAAGCAAAGATGATAATGAGAAAGTGGGCTGGTTTCATTCCATTTCCATTCCGGCACTGATTTGGAAATCATAGCAAACATTTATTTCAGCATGTTATGTATCTATTGGAAAAAAAACAATTCAGGCCAATTCACATCAGTATTTTACCATACCTCAGTCTTTCCAAAGCTGGGAACTCACTTGCACGACATATTTCATCCCAGCTCTTATCTGATAGCCAAGATGGATCTGGATTCTTGTGTATATTCTTGAGACCCACACCTCCAGTTAGTAAGAACATAAACTCTTGATGCTCTATTTCATTATTAGCCCTATATTAAAAAAAAAATATATATATATTTGATATACAGATGCTATGTAACACTACCTAGCTCTTTTAAAGATAGATTTATCATTGACAAATGGGCACCCTTTTTCTTTTGTGATGTGTCCTGTAGTAGTGATACATGCACTCACATCCTCTTCCATTTGTTAATATTACACATCTTAGAGAGTCCAAATTATTCACGACCTTACTCCAAGGGCATTACTGTCAATGTGCACAAGAACATTCCATCTCATCAGTACCTGCCTGCTTCCACAATAAAATAATTAATTTCTGTTAGTAAGAGACTTCACAAAAATGAGCTTACATGAGCAGATTACAGCACAACAGAAAGGAGAAGAGCAGCTTGTCTGTTTCAAACAGTGAACGGCACACTTGGCAGTACAGATTGTAGGTGAAGTGGTCATTTAGATACTGAAGTCGCTTCTTCAAAATCTTGGATTTATTGCTAAAAAGAAAAGAAGTGATAAACTGAGACTTCAAACTGAATAACATATACAATCCATTAAGAAATCTCATCTACACTGGGTTGCAGAGGATTTATATTAGATCCACAGGCTCCACGAGGCACTTTTTAAGTACCGGCTCCTGCAAAATTTCAACTATACTCCCTGGTTTTTAGAAGAATGTAGCACTTTTAGAAGTCACAGCCAAAATAATAAGGTGAAATCAATTTGCCACAGTTAAGTGGTGGCACTCAGTCTTCCAAATGGATCCTATTTCAGAACGTAACTTCACACTAAGTCGCATTCTTAAAAATACTTAAATATAGCACATGCTTACAATTCCTAATTTGTTTTAACAGTAACAAAACAGAGCAATTAATTTAATTCATTAATAAATCCTCTTTTCCTTCAAAAGCCTGCATTTAAGGAGGCAAACTGTTTCCAAACGGAGAAAACTACTCATAAGAAGAGAAAGAAACCCCCTTACCTTCTGCAGACAGACTTGTCTCCTTACCTGTCATGGATGGAGCTGACGTAGAGGCTGACGAACCAGCTGAGGGAGTACTGGTACATGGGGTCGATGTTGGCCAGGTCTGCGATGCTGAAGAAGAGCACGGCCGAGTGCTGCGCCACGGGCCGGTACGCCTCGCGCGACTCCGCGATCTTCAGCTCCGTCTTCTCGGCGATCTGCACACCAACAACGCCTTCCAACGCTCTGCACGCGCTTCACGTGCCACGAAAATATTGCTGCTATCTAACAGCATCACCAGACAGTTCCATCTGGCACCGTGACACCAGAGAAATGCAATTTCTCTGCTCCACGAGACACCGCCCCAGTGGGTAAAGTGAGTGCTTGGCTCAAGCCCCGTACTGCCGATTGATTTTCCCGCACTACAGATGCACGTACTTGAAAACATTTTGAAGAGTGAATAAACTACCAATGAAGATTCTAGAACAGATCCAATTTTCTTTCTCTTCCCATTTCACAAGTACAGAATTTGCTCTTCGTGCTATGCATCCAAATCAGAGACCTGCTGCTGGCTGCAAATGTTCAATTTCTCAGTATTATTGAGGGAAGCACACATAGACACTCCTTACCTGTTGTTTTCTTGTGATCTCATTAGCCATGACTTTGGCAGAATCCAAGACCTGGATGGCAGTCTCATCTTCCAGAATATCACCTTCAGATGACTCTAAAGTTTCCAAAATTTTCTTCTCAATTTCTTGTAGATTCTTTTTATTGGCTGCGGACTGAACAATGAGAGCATTTCTTTCCTCTTCTAAATCTGGCCTAATGAAGAGAAACACAAAAACCAAAATCAGTCAAGGCTCATCTTGCACTGGCTGCAAAAGAAGCCCATGAAAAAATACTCCCTCTTCCTAGAGGAAGTTATTTGTGAATATTCTTTTCAGTTTAAGCAGGTTTTTGCTGTTGAACATCTATTTATACTGGTGAGTACAGACTTCTTTGCATTTCTTCTACTCAGTATTTGGAAAAGATGGTCTAATCTTTAACACCTTAGCATTTTGCAAATGGCATTGCATCCTACTTGTCCTTTATTGTATCCCTGCTACCTGGAAAAAGCCCACAGTGTGATACGCAGGGCCAGTTTACTGCTGGAAACACTTCTGTTAGCAAACAGTTTACCCCAATTGCACAGACATGTCTGTCCAATCCACATACCACTTCGCGCTTAGAGTGTGAGCACTCAGACACGATCCATAATCGGTTTCAGAGGTATTTTGTACTTATTTCATACAAAATTTAAATGAAATTCTCATAGTTCAGTATTCCAGTCCAGCAGTTCAGTCACATTGACAAAATAACCATAATGATTTAAAATTCAAATAATATTTGCATAGCTTTCTAACATACAAGGAATATTTTAGGAGATAATTGCCATGAAAAAAACAAGGATTTCACATCTGCCATTTTAATTAACTTGTGGACACTTCCCCTAACATTTCCCTAATAAATTTCTTAAATAATAAAATCTTAATTGAAAGCTGTTACTCAGCAACGCTTACACCACGCAACATCCATTTTCTATACAATAAATTAATTTCTAATTTCCTTGGAATTATGCCATCAAAACCTTTAATGGCTGTTTACCATAAAGAGAGACTTACCTCTCTTCTGCTACAACAATGCCTAGCAGCTGGTCTTCAAGTCCTTCTGGTGTTATCATAAAATTGAGCAATAAAACTTTTGTAGCAAGTTCAGGCATATAGTGTGGATTTCTTAGTTTTGTGGTAATAAAAAACTTGAAATCATTGGAATACTCAATAATGTTCTCACCAAGCCTGATACACTCCATGCCTCCTAAAGTTAAGGAGAGAAACATTAAGAAAACTTATATACTCCAATTATTCATAGAAAAAATACTTCTGTCATTAAAGAAAAGCAAACTTCTCACCAGCGACAAATTTCCTGAAAAGTGAGTAAATAAAATTTAAAAATGAGTAAATATATCTAATAGTGTGAAAAATTCTCACAGACTTCCATAGGGGCACTTATCACTCTTAGCAGATGAAATTGAGTCAATCCAATTACTACTGCACTTCCAATTTGCCTGTACAAAAACTAGAGATGGCAATAGAGAACTGTGGAATTATTCCCAGACATTATATGCTTAGAGAATACTCTTTCATTAAATTACTTGTCTGAAAGAGGAAACCACAAAGAATAAAAGGTGTATGAGCTTTACTTTCCTTTCATGTTAATTCTGAACATGAAAACCAATAAAGACAATCTAGGTAAGAAAGAAGGGAAAACATTTTTCTTTATGTGCACCTTTCTGTCATCTAACAGGAGGAAAAGTTGAAAATCAAATTCATAACTACTTGCTAAGCACAGTGAAAACAATTCCTTAAGCAAAATGCATTTCTGCAAAATGTAGCAAATATTATTATTAGACTAAAACATATGAAAATGAACAAGCAAAACAATTTCACTGACAACATTTCCTTCACGGAACTTCTTTAGTCTCCTATAGCAATCTGGTGAAGGTTTTCACATAAAACCATTATCATGATAAACAGGAATGACATTTATTAAAAAGTAAAACTTCAGGCTGTTGTGCAATTACCCTTCTCTTACCAGAGACAGAACTAAGGCAAGAAGAGAGCAATACGAAAAACATCAGGTGGTGACCTCCCCCCTGGAATGAACACTAACGTCCTCTCCTCCAGGGTTCTAAATGAATTCTGCTGTACCTTGTTTGAATGTCTGTTTAAGCAGCAGAGGTTCAAGAGATGGATCTAGTTCTTCTCCAACATTTTCAAGCAGTAAAGGGGTCCCAAACTGAATGCAGTTTTCCACAGTTCTCATATAATCTGTGTCACTGATCTTGATAACACTCAGACGGTTGTCCTTCTCAAAATTCTTGATCCATTTATTTGCTTGACCTTGAGGATCAATCATTAATGGCCTAGAAAATACAGCACAATTTTCACAGTGCCTACAAGCATTTTTCAAAATATTAAATTATTTTACATGTTTCTGCATTAGACTGTCAAGAAGGAGTGATACAATTTAATTATGTTATTTTAAGAAATAATATACCTTATGTATGAATAATGGATCCAGGTGTTTTGTGATAATTTGAGAAGTAATAGCAGAAATAGCTCGAAAAGGTGCAAAAAAAAATTTAACATTTTTCCATAAGATAACCAGAATGCAGAATTCTTGTGAAATAATGTACCTCCCCCCTGGAATATAAAGATTCCACTCCTCTTTCAATTATATTGCTCTATAGAAGCTACATTGTTTCCAGATTTTTTTTTTTTTAAGGGGGAATTTGTTTGGATTTGAAAATTTGTCACCTACCAACGTCTTGAATTATCAACAATGACCCCGTTGTCTACAGAAAATACATCAGTTGGCAAACCAGCAATATTCCAGGCTCTTATTTTTATTGGGTCACCAAGATTCTTGCTCAAAGAGAAATTCTCAGAACAAGGGATTTCCTTCTCCTGAAAAAGAGGGGGAAAAATCCCAACAAAATAAATGTTTTTCTTTATTCTGTGTTTCTTTATATCTTCATTAAGTGCCATTTCAATCCAAAAATGACAATGTGCATTTTACTTGAAGAGACTGAAATAGGTCATGTATTAGTAAAAATAAGTTACAGGGGATTTTTGGAGACTTTTGCAGCAGTCTCAAAAAACCAAAACATTTATTTAACTCTAAGATAACCTTCTAACCTCACACAGTTTGCTCCAATCTTTGGTACATTCTTGTCGAAATCCAGCAGTAAAAGCTCCCAGATATGCTATTACACCAGCTGATATCAGAATATCTCCTGTCAGGTTATCATATTCCTCCTGGAGATCATATGCAGCTTGATTCCATCTACAACAAGCAGAAAAAAGCCATGAAACCTCCACATTAATGATATTGATGTCAAAAATCAACTTGGTTTTGTGCATCTTAGGCAAGAATAGGTGAAAAATACAAAAACTTCATTCACGTATGCCCTTCTCATTTTGAAGGGCATTCCTCTACAATTCTGCCAGTGTTGCTGCCCAGATTTTAATGCACAATTAGGAATATTTCAAGGTGCCAGACATTCTTTAGTGTCACAGTCCTCAGACAGCAAGTCAGCATTAAAGGCTTAGAGAAGGGAATTTCAAATTCTTTTTCTACAGTGGCTGTTTTATCTGACATTTGAACTTTAACCTGACCTTGTTTTCTCTCCACCAAGACCTCCAATCAACTTCTCTGCTCGTTCCAGTTTTTTAGCACACAAATCAACCTGGAATTCTAAACGAGCCTTTTCTTCTGTCTTTTCAGCAAAGGTTTTTTCCAAGGCAGCCAAACGGCCTTCGACTGCTGCAAGTTCTCCTCTCTTCTGATTCAACAGTTCCATTGTCGTTGCCAAGGACTCCTCTGCCACTTTTAAACGTTCTTTCTTGGGTTCAATCTCCTATTCAATTACAACCAATACACAAACGCTTTTAGCACGTTTTCATAACTTTATAATTAAGTATCATGCTTTAGAGTGAATACACGGAGCAAAGGAAGATTCCATAACACCAGGGGCAAGGATCAAAACCATACCTTTGACACCCTGTGAAAGACTTCCATTCCCTTAATCCATTTGCATAAACCCTCTGCTGCCGAGGAAGCTTTAGCCACCACTTGTGGATCAAACTCTGGATTAGTCAGGTACTCAGTCCGAATCTTCTGCATGACAGCTTCCTGGGTAACAAAAGCACCACAGCCCATCAGACCTCATGGCTGACACCTCAAAACTGAACAGATTCCTTGCCATTTCTCTACATAATGACATCAGAAAAAACTATTCCGTGGTAATTGTTGTAGAAATCACTGCTCATTTGATTGTGCTGATCTTTCTATCATGTGTCAGTCTTTTCCTGTTTTCATTCTAATCCTTTCCTTATCCTTTCTAATCATGCATTTGCGGTATCTTCCGTGTGGCACTCCTGAACTACTAAGAGCATTACAGTCACATAGAAACCTTAATTTACTGCCAGGGCAAGAATCACACTCCTGGATAGCAACACCTTTGGGAGAAATTATCATATTTGAAAGGTTATGTAGCTAGTACCTTGCTGCATTTATTGCATATCTGCCAGTAAAATTAACAGAATATTACTCATTTTGTCATCATTCATTCATTCATTTAATCAAAATAATACAATTAGAAAAAGATGTTAAGAAAGGCAGAAATGGGCAGTCAATTATAAAAAGAAGTTTATAATGCTGAACGGTTGATCTAGTAAAACTAGTATAGACTCTAGGTATAGGAAGGCTGGACAAGGATTAATTGTCCATCGGTTCCACTGAAAAATGCCAGAACAGAATATGTGAAATGAGGCTACAAGGACACAGGCTCAGAAAAAACTGATTGATTTGGACAAATGATGTCTCCAATAGAGTGTTTTCTCTTTTTTTTTCCTCTGCAATGAAGTGTCTACATGGTAAAAATTACTGACAAAACCTTACCGGAATGGGTTTCTCAGAACAGGCTTTCAATTCCTTCAAGAAATTAATGTTGCCAAGCATTTTCTGGCTTGCAGACCAATAATCCAGAATCTACAAAACATAGTAGGAAATACCTTCTCAGGCTTTGAAACAAATTCACATACAAAAAACTACAAATCTCATTTAATTAAGACTCATGAATATTTAATACTGATAACCTGGCATCTCCTTGAGATGCCAGTAAAGCAGAAAGTCTGTCAGATCAAACATTTCCTTCCAATCATACTTTAAGCCAAAAAGTAGACAGTGTCTCAGGGAAATGATGCATTATCTAGTCTCAAGAAATTTGTAAAGAAAACTAAATCTGGCCCATTACAAAATCTGGATATCAAGGAATTTTGAAAATTTTCAGTAAAATCCTGGGTAGAAGGTTATAAGTACTTGACTACTTGGACCTTGGGCTATCTTGTTTATTGGATAAGTTGAGAAGAACACGAATTACATTTTTATTTCAGATGATTGTCTGCCATTTTACCTTGCCTCCAGATCCTGAAGGATCTGCAATTCTTTCAGGTTTTTTTTCTCTCATGACACAGACAGCAGCCATGACAAGTTTGACACCAGAGGGAGGATTTTTCATTGTTTTGACAACTGCTATATCAGAAGGCTAAAATAAAAAATACATTAAATATTATGTCTTTTTCAGCACTCAATAAATGAACTGATAGAAAAACAGAGGAATTGTAACACCATTACCAATGAAGGTAAGTGATAATAGAGGACTTTTAGAAGGGATGATACAATGTTATCATCATGATGAACAATAGCCATCAATATCCTCTATGCAGAGGAAATAAAAATTAAATAAATGCTAATAAACTGTAAACTAATGATTGAATAAAATTATGTTTTAAAAATTCCAGGTCAGAATATTTTTTATAGACTCTTGTGTCACCTAAGATATCTCATATTCTTCTAAATTCCTACTTCATTTTAGAGAGTTAAATAACACTTTCAAATGCTGAAATTTAGATCAGCTTGCCTTCAAAGTGTCAAGAGCAGCAATTGCAGCCTCCATGACAGGTAATGCCTCTGCCAGGTCACTCTCACATTCATTTTTCAGTGCCTGAGCTTCTTCAGCTTTTGCTGAAGCAATTTCTTCATCCACTTTTACAATTTTTCTTTTTTCTTCTACTTCTGCAGATTCTACTTCTATAGTCTAAAGAAAAACCATGAGTGGGCTTTATTTATATTGTGCTGTAAATGATCAAATAAACTGAAATAACTTACTGTAGAACTTATGGAATACTGTAAAATATGAAGAGAACATTGAGGTTTTTTAATATGTTAACATAATTTCAATTTATGTTTTCACAATGTTTGTGAATCAACTTGAGAAACCTGATTTAATCACTATTAGTATGAAAGTTCCTCTAACATCCTACAGCATGAATCTTAGGCAATGACTGGATATCCAGAGAATGCATTTTATATAAAAAAAATTAAATTTTCATTCTGTTCTAAGGATATAAACATAAATAACCAGTTTCAGAATACTGGAAACCTCAATTCAGCTCTTACTTTCTAAAAGTCACAATGAAATAAGACACATGCTTACACTCAAAGCCACAAAGCTGTATTAGTATAACTCTACCTTCATCATGCTTGCATTTTCCACTTTAGCCTCTTCTAGTTTGGGCTGCAGCTCAATTAATTCTATTTTCATCCTACCAACCTATGCATAAACAAAAGAATCAGGTGGGATCCAGAAGGGTCAAGCATAATTTCCAACAATTTCTTTAAGACCTAGATTTTACCTAATGATTAATTTGTTGATAAAAGGGTGTAACATTCCGTTTCAAATCAAAACATTTCCCAAAGTTATTTTTATCTCCTACGTACAATATCTAATTCTAAGCACTATGCTCACTTATAGTCACCTGTTAACCACCAAGGAAATGACAGCTCTGTTCATATACTAGTTAACAATATATGCTTAAAGATTTATGGCTCCAGCACAAGTTCTGTGATTGCAGGAAAGAAAAGGCAAAATACTTAGTTAGTTTTACTGAAGATTGAACCAAACAAAATCTGAAGTACCATTTTTGACTGACTTCTCCAGAAAAAGATTCGCATTTAACAAACATTTTCTATTTTCAGTTCCCTATTTGTCGTAACTCACCTGGGACTCAGCAAAAGCTAGTTTATCTAGCCCATTCACATATTTCTTCTTGGCTTTCATTACACTGTCTCGTTTCTCAGTAAGAAGTCTCTGAAATGAAGCAATAAGCTCAAGATAAGAAGTAGGAGTAACATAATTATGGCGTCCCAGACTTTGTAAAAACCTATAAAAAAGTAAAAAAAGAAAGAGTAAACAACTTGAAATTTTGATTTTTTTTTTTTAGTTTATCATTAGCAAAGTTATGTAACTGTTTCATATGAATTAACTATTTCAACAACAGTATATAATTTTTATGAAGGCAAATAGTTAATTTTAATATATAAATGAGTAACATTGAAACACAGCCACCTAATACTTTAGGATGGTTTGCAAAAGCCATGCACTGACCTTTCAGAGAGTGACAAAACTGAAGTATGAAAGTATTTACAGATGGGCACAACTCCCTCACGCTCGGTGTCCGTGAGCTGAAGTGTTTCTAAGAACTTACTAGCCACACGTTCAAGGGCATCCTCAGGCCAGGGCTGAGGGAGAAGTGAGGAGGAAAGAACTTGTAAAATTCAACTGCTAGCAGTCTTCAAGAATCAGTTTTACCATTCAAACCACCAGAATGAGACACACTTGTCCCAGCTGTGCCTCAAGAACAAGGAACTGATAAAAGGGTTGGTCAGCTCAGGCAGCAAGGTGACCCATGTAATGTTTTCTGGCAACTCAAGGTTGATCTTCCAGCCCAAAGCTACACATTAAAATTCCATCCAAACAGTCTGTTCATCCTTTGGCAGAAAAATTGACTGACATCAGCACCGGGCCAAGCTATAGAGTTAATTGTGCTTTATTGAGACCAATACTGCTTACATCATTACTGTTTCTCCATGTTTTATTCTGCTATAAAAGATCCACTGATAAACAACAGGATCTGTATTTGCTAGTTGTTCCTACAACGGAAGACGTGCTTAATAGGTAGGCACAATTAAGATCAGTTTACAGTCCCAATTAAATGACAAATTATGTAATAAAATTACAAATTGTCATCATCAAACTAAGGCTATTCATACTTCAGAAATGTGTAGCAACAAAACTTAACTTTGTTTAGATGTAGAAATGTTGAAGTGACACATCAAAGAGCTCCCAAAATATAACAGAAAAGGCTGATGCAATTTTAAAACTTTGAAAAACAAGGAGTACTTCTAAAAGGAAGACAAAACAAAATCTAATGGCACTTAGAAACACAGAGTGTTAGAGAACTGAAGCAGACTTTTGAGGAAACAATATAAATATTTTCCCATACCTGGAACCAATCAATAGTACAGCAGTTGATGAGCGATGGAAACTGCCTCAGGCGATTGCGGAAAGCATCTCCAATGGGGCTGAATGCCACCACAATGTGGAGATTCTCTTTGCAGAAGTTCACAAAAAGTGCATACAAGGCCAAGGGACTGAGCTCTTCACCTTTACCACCAGCCTGAACTGCTGCACGAACACCCTTAGGTATAATATATAGCATAAAAAATGTTATATAAATTCTCATTAAGCACATCTGAAGCCCTGTAGCAATTCTATTAATGGTAGCATCACCGAGAAATTAAATTTTTAGTGGAAATTAAACAGGCAAAATGAAGTAGAAAACCAGAGCAAGCAATAAATACTATCTGCAAACAGGATTGCACTACTTACCTGTGACCCTGACAACCCATTCCAGAAATTCTCATCTGCTACTCTGATCAACTTAGACCATTACAAAAGAGCACAAGAAGAATTCTTTTTTGGAAGGAGCAGATTCAAATGACTAAAAACCAACTTTGCTCCAGCTGGCACTTTGTGGGTAGCTACCATGTTCCAACATACACCCACTGAATATGTTCACACCAACTCTAAAATTGGGAAAGAACCATATGATTTTAATATTGTCACTATATACTTGGTAAGAATGAAATAGTAATAGAAAAAGATCACAAGAACTATAATCTTCTTTGAAAGATGAATCCAGGTATCAACATTTTCTATAACAAATCCAAGAAAAACCAGTGATAACATCTCTCAAGTGGTATAGATATTGTAAAAAAGAACATTTTTCTGTGTACTAAGAACCACCTTGAAAGTCAACTATAAGCATACCTAGTTAATTTAGTAAAGTTATCACAGAATAGAAAGACAGCACAGCATACAGTTCCAAATTTTGTTTGCTAACATTAGGTTTCCAACTTGATGTATACAAAGATTGATGTCCCTCCCTCCCAAATTGTGACTGCTCTTGTGAAAATCTAAGTCTGATTTAGGTTAATTTTGTTTTTAATTTTCCTGAGTACCTTGCATCTTTACTCCTGAGCCTGACTTCATGGAGCACCTTTGCCCACCTTGTCTCTCAACAGAAGGGTCAGGACTATTAAATTCTCTCTAACAATGCCCTAGGGCCCCAGAGAGTAGGAGGCTCTCGAGAAAGGGAGGGCACGTGTTCCAATAAAAATGTCACATCTTTGCACTTAACTGACCGATGAAAACATGATGCACAATCTTGTTCCTACACAATACACTACAAAAACAATTATGACCACAACACAAGTGCTCTGCATGCACAACTTAATGTGTTTGTGAACAGTGCTAGGTCAGAATTAAAGATTTGGTATAAACCACTCCATAAATTTATTAGTTGATTTATCTAAGGTCTCAAAAAGAAGTCACAGGATTAAGTGCAAATGTCCAAAAGCCACATTTCACACCGAACTGACCAAGTAGATGAAAAGGGAGGTGAAATTAAAGAGTTTCTAAAGATACCTCTATAATTTCTTGTTTTTCATCTGCTGCAAAGATATTGGGAACCTCCCCTGTGTTGAGGACACTGTCAACATCTTCTAAAAAGCTTTCTTCTTTAATTTGTGTGTCTGTGATTAGAAATACAGTTTTCAAGCCTTTAACACCTGCATTCTTCAGAAGTCTCTGAAAAGGCGAGAGAGTTAAAATTGTATATTCCAAAACACCTTTCCTCAAAATTACTTCAAGAAGTAGCCAGGTTATTAGTACTCACTTTCAGATCCTCTCTCCACTCATTTGTACCATAGGTCTTAGAAATCTCTGGCTGAAAAACACACATTCTTGCCATGAAGGCTGCCAGGCGAGTCAGAGACTGCCGCCCGCTGCCGCCCATTCCAACCAGCAGAGCATTCCCCCCGGACTGCTTCAGGATGCGGCTCAGGCGAGACAAATGCTCCAGCATGTACCTGCAAGGAGAGCTGCTGATCAGCAGAGCACACCTGCACCTCTGTGCACCTACACATCTGCACAAGCAATCAAGGGGTAGCATCTCCTCAACAAATTTCTGAATGTAGGGTGGGGTAGAGAGGAAGAGGAAGAAAGAGAGTGGGCATGAACCACAAAATAGAGTAAAACTTACAATTCTTCTCTTAGATCAATATTAGGATTTAGCTAAATTGCTACAAATTGCTAGAAAAGGCATGCAGAGGTAAGAACAGGAGCACTATAAGGGTAACTGTGTTAAAGAAAAGCATTAATTCTCCACTTCAGAATTACAGCAGTATCACCAATTTTAACTTCCTTGAAGAACAGCAATTTAAGTATCTTTTTAAAGTAACCACCAGATGACACGGTTTATATCAACAAACATCTCCCTTTTCTCCACCTCTGATGGTGTTTTATAACTTCTGTGTGGAATTGACATTGGAACATCCTAGGAAGTAGTATCTGCACATTACTGAGAGTCCTTGTCAGAACTCAGGCATGATTTATCTCAGAATATGAAGCAAGGCCTATAGGCTCAGGGCATGGGGTAATTAAAGCAAGCTGAGCAGCTGTTAAAAGTGGTCTCAAAAGAACTTCCAACCATTTCAAGAAAGAGAAATTCTTGTTTATTTTTACTGCTTAGAAAAATAAAAGAAACAAATTCAGATGTTATCCATGAGACTGAACCCTAAGGCTACAGTCAAAGGTGCTCTCCTGGCTGCTGTTCAGTGAGGTCACTGGAATATGGCATCTACACCCAGGAAGTGGCCTCTGATCAGAGGCTGCCAGCTCTTCAAACTGAGAGCCTAGCTGTACATACAGGCACTCAAAAATCCAGCTTGGCAAAATGACCTAGACTAAAATAAGCTGCTATTAGAACTGTTTAAAGTAACGCTAATCACCTTCACAAGGTGTCTGTGAGTCAAGTTACCCTGGTAAATATGAAGAGATGGTAGTCTCTAGCTACAGGGAGGAGGAAGGAGTTTGACCTCCTGATCTCTCTCAGTTGTAGCCCTGCACGATCACAAGTTAAAGTAACAATACAGGCCTGCAGAGCCTAAAATTTCACAGGATTAGCTGCAGCAGCAGCTGGGTGCATGGCTGTGCTGTGTAACAACAGAGCAGCCTGCCAGCTATGATTGTGAACAGCTCCCTCTTGGGTGCTTGTCCGTGGGGAATGAGAGCCCACTGACATCCAGTGCCAGAGGCCCAGGAGAGGTACAGCACCTTCCTGATTCAGTGCACGATGCTTCTGTAACAACTAAGGAAAATATTCAATGTCCCTTAGGAGAAAAGCTTCTCATTGTTTACTTTCAGATAGAAAAAGAGAAGCATAAGAGTTTACTTCCATTCAAATAGGTGTAACACCACAAACACTTTTAAGGATGCATAAATAGGAGGAGACATATCAAGAACCACAGTCTACAGAACTGAATATACTGGATTATCAACTATTGCTTAAAGCTCTTAATAAAATAGATCATAAACACCTGAAAACAACAAGGTTCATTCTTGTTTTCTGGGTTTGATTATATTCATCCAGACACTGCTCCACAACATCACTGAATTCCTCAATGCTTGGAATCTCCACATAAAGTCTTTCATCTCCCTCAAGTTCTGGAACCATGTAGTCACCAAAACACAAACTTCTCATGTTTTCTTCTGTTACCTATGGCAAATATTCAACAACTTATGAAGTCAAGTTTAATATTTAATGAATGTATTCCTCATTGGAATTTTAGAAAACAAAAGAGAATTTAGACAAATATCCCAGACACAAGAATAAGCACTGCAAAATATTTTGACTCACAGACAACACCACCCTCAAAATTATGTTTCCTGCACTGAACTACACACTTACTCTTATTTTGTTCTTGGAAAACAATTGGCTCAAATAGCCACTAACAGTGTCATATCATGACCTGCAGATTACACCAAATTTATACAGATGTATATTATGAAAAGGACAACTAAGACCACGAAGGTATTTCTTCTACACAGGAAAGAAATTACAAAGGACATAAAAAAAAAAACAAACAAAAAAGGGAAGACGAGGCATAAAATATAAAACAACTCTACAGCATACTGGATACTTAAATTTAATAACAATCACAGGTTGCAGATATCTTTTAAGGAAAAGTAGTCAGTTTCCTCACACTTTAAATTTAATATTTTTTGAAAAGAATGCTTATGTACAACTCTCCCAACAATTTTCATTTCTACATTCTTTTCCTCATTAAGACATTTTGCCAAATTCAACTCAAGCTTTCATGTGCATTTGAATCAAAATTTCACTTATAATTAACTTTTATGTCCCGAATTTGCAACAAAATCAATTATTTAACAACAGGTCAAACACGATACTCACAGGAGATTTTCCTTCCTTCAGGTGTGCAAAAACTTTATCGAACACTTCTTTGAAATGATCTTTGACAATATCTCTCACTAGATTGAACAGCCAGGCTCTGTCATCGTCCTCCACCAGACGGTCATAGAAGACACGGAACACCTCGTGCACAAAGAGCCGAATCATCACGTGTTTGTTTGCAACTGCACTCTTCTTAATGAGCAAACAGCCATGGATAACCCGTGAAAAGTCACGCAGGTTGAAGGTATAATGGGATTTGGCTGGTGTGGGCAAAAGATTTTTGATGGCTTTTTTATACACCTTCAGATAACAACAGAGAACAACAAAATCAAAACAGTAGCACTGACTGTATTGCTACCATAATTCCAAAATGCCTTCTATAATGTTATTTCTCAAAAAAAAAAACCCAACCTTTCACACCATATTATTGTAGAGCCAAAGGAACCTCATTGAACAAATGGAAAGACATTTCCAGCAAGGTATTTTCCTCTTACCTCCAAAGTGGCAGTGACAATCTGATTTCCAACTGTGGAGAAGTCAGAAGGGAAGTCATTAATCTTCAGGTAAAGAGCTACTACCGTGGAGAAGATGCGGACCATGGTCTCATCGCTGAAGGAGTTGATGGTGCAAATGTTGAAGTGCCGCAGGAAACGAGGGGTGACAGGATTCCTCCCACCCCCTGGAGGCCCCATAGCAGCCACTAGCTGGATGTCAACAAGGGTGATTTTAGAGGTGTCCTTAAAATCATACCTTCAAAAGAAAACCAACCATGTCACACTTAAATACAGCTAGAGCATATTTGTTACGCCTTAGATGCAGCTATGTGACAGACCACTCTCTGCATGCACAAAAAAAGTATTTAAAAAATATGAAAATGTAGTAGGCATTATGTCATATAACATATATTTCTATATATTTTATCTTTTTGAAAATAAACAACACCTCCTTCCTATAAAACAAAAAAGCCAACTAGTCCTTTAACTGTGTGCCAGCTAATCTCAACATATTGTTTTCTGGCCCGAACGAAAGATTATTTGCTTAAATTGCATTCTGTAAAACCTGACTTGAAATATTGAGCATTAAAATTGTAAGGTTTCAAGATATATTATCTCTATTCAAGAGCAACAGATATTTGAGCAGTGGCTGGAATCACAAGAGTAGCTGTATTTGAGAAGTGCCTGAAATGCAGAATGATCCAGACTCAGGAAAACACCTGTTTCAGTCTTCCAATATAAGCAAAGCAAAAAAACCTGAAAAGCAGAGAAGACTTTCTATTTATTTTATTTCATGCCTATTATCGGCTCTGATTTCACTGTGAATTTTAAACAAAATATTTTGAGATCTTTAAAAAATTAGTGACTAACAAAAACATGGATAATAGGGGAAATAAAATCAGAAGTTTTATATAACTGCATATATATAGATACATACAGAAAAATGCCAACTGACTCTAAGGAGGAAGAGAAGGAAGAACAAGAAAGTGGACTGGAAAAAAAAAATTAAAATAATCAAAGTGTAAATGAATACTTTTATTTAGCATATACTAATTTGACTGAAGTCCAGCAATAGAACATTCTAAAACACCCAAAATGAATTTGATAACACTTTTCCTAAACTGAGAAGTCCTTAGAGATTAACATACAAGTTGCTTCAACTTTAAATAATGTATTTTCATATAAAGTAAATCTACCTTAACATTTACAAACCACTTCAAAAAATTTCGAAAATAAAGTTCAGGGGAATAAATAAGTGTAACAGCAAATACAGCAACAAAAATATTTCAGTTGTATTTCAAATAATTACCAAAATCCATGGTCAAGGAACTGTCTTAAAAGTTCTATAGGAGGCTGTGCTCCATACTTCTCCAAAGCAGGCATATTCATATCGTCTACAAAAATAATGCACTTTTTTCCCATTGGAGGGCCAAAGACTCCTTTGCGCCTCTTGTCCAGCCTGGCCATGATAATGTTCTGCAATGCAAACAGGGTCATTCAGAACCCAGATTATAGATTCATGGCCACAATCTCCTCGAGACCAAAATGATCTCTTCTACTAACCTGAGTCTGATTGGCACTGGTTCGAGCTGAAAAATTAATGAAGAAGGGGAAGTAGAGCTCCTTTTCCAAGTTGTTCATTAACTTGTCCTTGACATACACAGATTTCCCAGTTCCTGTTGGTCCCACTAGAAGCAGGGGTCTTCACAAAGACAGAAAGCACATACACAGACTGCAGAAACCCAACATTGTAAACTAAAAGCAGCTAGAAGTCCAAGGTGTTACTAACTTGTAACTGCTAAAATTATTACTTGCCTAAAGAAGAAACTGAAGTGTTACAAGGCATTCATTAAACCCTTTCATCATTTTAGTTTGCTTCCACCATCATGAAAATGGGAGGAGAAATAAACATTTTTCATTCCCTCATTCTACTCGTGTCAGTGTATATGAACACAGAGGGGAGTTAAATTAATTCAAATGTCATAAAGCTTTCAGGCTACATTCTTTTATATGATCATAACATGTCTATATAAATGACTTTGATAGGATTAATCATAGAAAAAAATCCTAAATTACATGAATTGCCAAAGTAGAAAGAGGTTGCAACAATTTTGGGGCTGTTCTAACTTTAATAAGGTTTCACAAAAAATCAAAAGCAGACTTTTGAGTCAATTTTTTTGTTTGTAGTAAACGTCTGATTTTAAAACCTGAGGATTCAATAAAAACAATGAACTCAAAGGAAAGAGATATTTCTACCTATGATCAAATTTCACTTCAGAAATTTGGAGTGAAACAACTTACTTTCCATGGGTAATGAACAGGTCTAGCAAATAGGTATAGCGAACTGTATCCATAGTTGGGACTATAATATCTTGAATCTTCACATTTTTATCACTGTAACTGATTTGTTCAATGAATTCATTCCAGTGAACCCAACCTACTCTGCCTTTGAGCTAGGAAGAAACACAGATGTACAACAGATTGGTGTTATACATATGAAGAGTTTTCTCTACTACTTCACTTTTGAAAAATTAATGGATTTTAGTAAATTAATGAATATTTGACGTTTCAAAAGTTCACACATTCTGTTTTCTTTACCTCACTAATAAAGAATTAAAGTATATATGTAAACTTAGACTCCTTTATTTTCTTAAAAACTTTTTTCAGTGAAAATAAGCAAAAAAAGCCACACACACAGAAAACCACAACAAAAAAAACAAGAGAAGAAAGGAGTCTAACCCTAACCCTTTCCTTCTGAACAGTCCACATTATTCCTTCTATACAAAAGCAGATTTGAATTTGCCAACTGAGCTTGGGTCACAGAAGAAATATACAGTGGCAGTATTACAAATGTAACTGAAATGCACGACTTAGTATTTTATTAAACAATTGGTACTTGAAAAAGAAATGAAAAATGTACTCTGAGATTTAATCCAACCAACACTCTAAAACATCCACCAGGCTTTGTAAAGTTAAAATACCCACCCAGCTGCATTTTCCTTCTATTAGTATTCTGCTGTAAGAATCTCTTTAGTGCACGCAGAGGCCAATCCTACCTCATACACGTAGTCATAGACCAAGCCTTTCTCTTCTAAGGGACACTCCCACTTGCCCAAATTCTCTGGTACAGGATTTGTTTCAGATTTCCCAGCCAAAGTTTCCCTCAAGAAATTATCAAAAATTGTCCTGCTGTCACCATCACAAGTTCCACCAATGGACCAGATTGTGGCAAAAGCAAAACAGCCCTGCAAAGGCAAAATAATTAGTAACTGTCTCATAAATTGACATATTACATGAACCTTGCACAGTCCGATTAACAAACATAACTCTAAAAAATACTGTTAAGCAGAGAGATGTTAGCAATTGCTCTTGAGTATCCCTGGCCTAAAGAAATTTAGAAATCTGACTGTAGAGAGAACATAAATAATCTTACTCAAGGATAGAAAGAGAGTGAGAGAGAACAAAAAATAAAGACCACTGACTAGAGCATGATGTCACATGACAAAACCTGAGAAGAGTTCTACTGACAAACCAGGATATAGGAATTTTCTAATTTAATTTTAAATAACTACTTTCACACTCTATTTTCTTCAGCTTTTCATAAGAATAATCATATAAGATCAGACAGAGGATCTAATTAATATAAGTCAGAAACCCCTCTTACATAGAAATTTTGTCCAAACAAACAAGCCAATCAGTGTTGCATTAGTATTTGTTTCCTTTAAGAGAAAGATGATCCTTTGCTTTAGCTAACTTCGTGGTTACTTAAAAAGCACATTTAATAAAAACATTATCCCTTTTTTTTTGAAAAGGAGTAAAATTTTTATTAGATTTTTTACTTGTAAGACTTCCATCCCATCTGGGTATCTCCAGAGTATGAGGAGAGGGAGGCAGAAGATAGTAAAATTGTTTCACATGTCTCTTATTCAAAAATTAAAGTTATCTGGATTAGTAAAATTGATTGGAAAACCAGCATATGGAGAAACAAATAAACATTTTGCACCACTTATAAAACCAACCATAATCCAGGCACGGATGCTTTTGCTGGTGGGATCTTCTTGCACAGCTGGACAAATCAACATTTCAAAAATCCGTGTGAGAGCTACTACAACATTGATATCACTTGTAGGTACCAGTTCCTAAGAGATTCAAAAGGTTGGATGTCATACTTCACGTGTTCAGTCAATTTATCTTTTGGAGAAATAAAATACTAAAACAATTAGATCACTAGCTAATTTTGAACACATACTAGAAGGCAAGGTTTACACTGACTTTTACTCAAAAGGTCATTTGCCTTTCTCAGTTATTGAAATGCCAAGACCTTTAGTTTGTTAACCATGCTCATGGCTACCATGTGAACACTACAGTTAAATATCCTACAACAAAACAAAACCCACAGAATTAACAACAGCAAAACATGAGCAAAATCCTAAACACTGTCACACTAAGCTTGCAAGGAGTTACACATTTCCCCTAAAACTTAAAAAACCACTTCCTTATGCAATATGACATCTTTAAAGAAAAAAAAAAGTACTAAATTCTCCTGGGAAGAATTTTTAATCAGTGTTTTAAATATTTCCTTTACTTTTGAAAATAAGAAGATGAAAACTATGATAAAGTTTCAAGCCTTGGCTGACATTCTCCTTTTAATTCTTCAAACTGGTTCTGAGGGCCACATATCCATTCTAACTGTGCTTGTCATGACAGAACAGTCACCTCCTGCCAAGGGTAAGAGAATGGAAATGGCCACTACCTACTGCAGGAAAAAATGCCAAAAAATACCTTGCACTGCTTCTGACGGACTCTTAACGCTGGTGGTACCAACCAATCAAAAAGTCCCTGCAGAAGATCTTGATGTTCCTCTGAGTTCAGAGGTTCAGGCAGTTTAGTCAGCCAGGAGGTAACAAGTGGCCTCCAGCCCAGCTGAGAAGGCTCCAAATAAATCATGCCACAACGACTGACCGTAGCAGGCTAAGGAAGAATGGAAAACTCATTTTATGGTGCATTTAATAGAATGAATTTTGGTTTATATTTTCATTAAATACAAAACTTACTGATGCCTGGGAAAGATCCATTGTTTCAAAAATAAGAGTCATCTGAGGGGACATTTGGATGACTTCTCCACTCATCAAACAAAGCTTGAGAGATAAAAAATTATATGCAAGATTAGAAAAAAACCCAACTAAATTACACTTCCTATCACAGGGGAGTTCTATATGAAAATTGGCAAAACCAAGTAAAATTAAAGGTAAGGTCAACTACATTAAATGTTGAACCCCTTGTAGCAATAGATTCTTATCAAGTTTTAGCTAAATTCTTCACTTAAACCACAGTACTCCATAGTAACCTACCTGTAGATTCATTACAATCAATCTTGTGTACAACAGGATACAGAAAAATCAGCAAGTAGAAAAGACAAAAGATATCTGCAGCCATTGTTGCTAATACTGAAGCATTCCAGCTGGAGACACGCTCCCCTTTCACACTAAAGTGAGTCCAGTTTGAATATTTTGACACATTATTATCCAGAATTTAAAAGTTCAAATGTTATCTCTAATTTTTATATTTTGCTTTGAGATTCCTAGGGCCCATTTACAAAAGTGGTTACAATTTTTACTTCAGAAGCCGTTGTTTTGAAAATGCAACTGTTTGTGTCTTGGGATTTTGTTGAAATATAAGTGTCTAAATATGTGCAGTCTTAGAAATGATGGAATTTATAATATATAATTAATTGCAATTTCTCACATTTAAATTTCCATTATTTATGTTAGAAAATGACATTATGGCATTTAGGAAAAACTAGATAATTCATGTATTTGAGAAATTAGTTGATACTGTGGTTATGAGTTTAATACAAACAAACAAAAACCCCAATCAAAAACCACTAAAAAAAAAAGCTCACGACTTGTCACCAACAAGTCACTTGCACTTGCTCTCTTCAAAAGTCAGGCACTGCAGTTTGTATTTGTGGTTTTCTGTGTACGAGAATGTCTCCCCCATGTCCCACCATTGTGTTCAGGCATTTTCTCAGGGGCTGATACCTTTTTGTTGTCATCCAGGACGGTGTTCATGCTCTCGATCCACAGGGTGTCGATGGGGCCATCGAAGATGACCCACCTGCGCTCGGGGCTCTCGGCCAGCGCAAACTTCCTGAAGGTCGTGGCCACCACCCCGTCTGTCCACTGCCAGGGGTGGATGTGGGCAGGGAGACAAAGAACACAGAGCTCAACCTGAGCTGCCAGCCACTGAAACCCTTCCCCTGGCTTCCCATTATCCCTCCCTTGTAACTCTTCTCTTGTGCTGCAGAGAGCGGCACGTTACTTTGGAGTTCCACAGAGGGTCTTAAATGAACAGCAAAGTTTTCAAAATATTTTTTCACATAAGAAATACTGTAAAAAAAAAAGACCAGCAATTAAATTTACTGAAACTTAGAAGTGCTTCTACCCTGTCTTGCATCTGTTTCTCTCCACAGTCATCCTAGGTTTCATTTTGCATTTACTGCTTCATATATCATTCCTTCTCCAAATCTGTGTTCACAGTTGGGAACTCATGAGTTCATAGATTTTTCTAGAGAATGTTTGCATTATTTTGATTATACTAGCTAAGAATAGACAGAAAAATTAATACAATTATGTTTTATATAATTTCCTAGCATGGATGCAACTGTAAGAGGACAATGACCTTCTAATATATTTTTTAAACATTTTTCATGTTTTAATTTATATAACTGCATACACACATAGTACTGTATCTTTTTATATCCTAACTAAAAACACAAAAGTATTAGCTAAAGTAGAATTTACAATTGTGTTCTGACCCATCTTTAAAATCATGAACTTATGAATTCAAGACTTTACTATCCATAATAACGAAAATGTAATATACAGGAAACACTACTTCTTAAACATACATTACCTCATGGGATACCAGATCAAACTGCCCAAAAAGCTGGCCCATAGTGATTGATTTTGGATTCACAGTTCTGTAAATGACTTTTTCTTCTTCGCCATAACCACGCTCTTTCATGAGAGACAGTGTATCTGCCAACACGTGTAGAACTTTGGTCTTCCCAGAAAACGGCTCCCCCACCAACATAAAGCTGTTCAGTGCAAAAAAATCCTGCTATTAATGAATACATTTGTCTTGCAATTTAGACTTTTACAGATCACATGAAGGCCAACAGTATCAAACATATGCTTAAAGCTAATTTTCATCTAATTTTTAAAAAGTGAAGTAACTTTCATTTGAATATTAAAAAAAATCTTTTCCATGGACACAGTTTATTTGCATATGAAAATCTGATTGCACACTCTTACAGAGAATATTAATTAATTAACTGAATATTAATCACCATATGGCTAATGCTATACTTATATATTTCCTCCATACAGTTGCTATCCTGCAATAAAAACTAGGAATACAATGGCACAGATCTGACAACTAGTATTTTAATCCAAGTAAGTTTCTACAGTTCTAAGTTTTCACCATACTGATATCAGCACCTAAAATCATGTGCAAGTGTTTCTGACATCAGGAAGAGCACAGTTCCTCAGACATACATCCACAAGAATTTGGGGGCTTGCAAAAGCAGGATCAGTAATCAGCTGTTCCAAAGCTGATTGGAATAAATCACTCTCTAAATCTTCTGCTACAGTATAAGTCAGAATTACAGCAGATAGTGCAGTGATGAGAACCTTACCCATGTCTAACAATCATCATTTCATATGTCTGTATAATTTTCTGCATAAAAGTCTGTACAGGTTGGACATTATGTTGAGTGCAACATTCTTTGCAACATTCCAGAAAATCCTAAAATCAAAACAAATCATAATCTTATTCTTGCTACAATTTAAATTACTGTCCTGCATGACAATAGAAGAGTTTATGCTCATCAGAAAGGGTTTCAAATCAATTAATAACTGAAATAGTATCAGTCAGAATCTAGCAAACTTCCTGGAAGAAAAAAATTCCCACATCTATACTTCATGTGCTAGAACAGGATTTAATTACAACTTTTAGCCTGAGAAGAAGGCATATCACCCTCAGGATACCAGCAGTGTGCTTCAGAACCATACACTTTTTTCAAGATCACAGTATTTACTGAAAACTTTAAAATTAATCCAATTTGGTTTTTCCAACATACTCATCCTTTCCAGCCATTCTCATACAAAGATTGCTTCAAGTTGCTAAAAATAAAATACAAGTAGAAACCTTGATCTCACTTAATTATGTCCAAAAATTAGGAAAGAAATAAGAAAGCCTAAAACTCGGTAAATGTGCTGGTCAATTCCCAATCTGTAGTGCACAACCTTTCTGAATGTAAGGGAATTCAGATGTGGATTATATTCAGCACAGATAAAAGAATTCCCTTTGCTATGAAGTTTCACCGCAAAGATTCCACAATTTTGCTCAACTTGAAATACCTCACTGCATTAGCTCCACCTGATTAAAAAGCAAATCACCACAAAACAATCAACAGCGATCATGACCAAGAAAAAATGAGAAGAGTACTTACATTGTAGTCTGCCTCAGGAAGCGTGATTCCAGGAAATAAATCACTGGTGATACCCATGAACAGAGGTATGTCATGTGACAAAAATTTGGGCTCATTCACATCTTTGATTGATCTAAGAAGCTGGAAGAAACAAATATGTATTTTACTGTTTATATTAAGAGACAGAGCATAAGGTGTTCAGCAATTGAAATAACTTAGCATGTAACGAAGATGAATTCATTAAATGGAGCCTTTGATAAGAAGTGAAGCCCAGCCATGCAATCATCAGCAGAGCCCCAGAAAATGCAGCACGTATTTTATCATCTTCATTTCACAACCTACAACATACAGATCAGTGACGGGACAAGATGTGCTGGAACTGCCTTCAGAATTCAGAACTTCACGTATCCGTGAAACTCCTTAAACAAATATTCCCTCAGGAACTCACCAATATATCTTCATCTTCTGTGGGAAATTTTAACTTGAGGTTCCCCGCAGCCACCAGCACAGCTTTGACCGCCCGCATGCCGTAGTCGTAGTGATACTGGGAGGAAAGCTGCTCTGAGCAGAGCCTGTAGGTCATGACTATCTTCACTGACAGTGACTTTGCATTCAAAAATCCATACGAATAGAGGGAAATTTCTGCTATCAGAGCATAGTTTGGAACCATCATGGCTACCGTTCGGAAAAGAACCTGAAATACATACCCAAAAAAATACCTTTAAATCATTAATTTAGGAATGGCAGGCAACCCAGAACTTTAATAGTATTCATCCCACCATAAAACATAATTACCATTATTTGCAGCTTATGACTCCCTAGGAAGTGAACCTAAGTGAGCTACCACCAATATCCATCTTAATGTACAAAGCAGTGCAGAAAAGACACTGTCCCCCCTCCCCGGCTCTTCTCCCTCAGCACTGTCTCAAGAATGCAGGAATGCAATTTGCCCCTTGCACAGATACATGCAGCAGTAAGGAAGGAAAATGTGGTCCGTGGCAGGTGACAGAATGCACTTCCTTTCTTTCAGCAATCTGCAGTTGGTGTGTTCTTCACACTGCACTACCTCTGCTTTCAGTTAGCAAAGCCTCCTCATGGAAACAGCTCCTCTGGTCAAAACAATCATCCCAAAGGTCACAGATGCATCTATCTTATTATTTTACCTTCAGATTATCTGGAAGTTCAGAACGTCCTGCATAACCTGGATTCATAGTAATTGCTATGAAACAGTTTGGGTTAAGCTTCAGCTCAGTTCCTTCAAAATTAAATGTTTCTAGCTTTATCTGTATGGCTCTTTGGATGCAGAGGATCTGCTGTGCCACTACAGACAGCACTTCCAGCTCAATGCGATTGAATTCATCAAAACACGCCCAGGCACCTGATGAAGCCAAACCCTTGAAAAACTGCAAATGAAGAAAGAAACCAAGAATATTGCTAACAGACCCTTAGAAGAGTTACAAGAAACTAAGACTGTAATGTTGGAATTTTAATTAAATTTTAAAAATACAATTACAATAATAATGGTTAAACCTGTTGAGATCCTAGATCAGTGATGTATTGAAGAGCAAAGTTTTTGATTCTAAAGCAAGCTAAATCAAAAGATCCCAATCCCGTGAACTCTTATTTCTTCCATGTTTTAATTAGCATCTTAATAGGCTTTCATAAAGCACAGAAAAGAAACCCGCAGAGAACAGCATATAGCCAAGGGAAGCAGACCACAGGTGCCACATTTATTTGTGTCTGCAAAAGAGGGACCCCAAAACTTTCATGCTAAGAAGAAAATCCAGCCTATATTTATTTTCTATTTACCTTTCCCATCGCCAGGTAATCAAGGCCATCAGAGCAGTTAAAGACAACACACTGAACAGCGAGAGCTTTAGCCAAATCTTTGGTGGTCTCTGTTTTACCTGTTCCTGCTGGACCCTCTGGGGCACCACCGAGGTTTAAATAAAAGGCTCCAATCTAAAGCATAGAAACAGTTTATGGAAATTATTTGTACTTCATTCATATCAAATTCTTCTGAATGAAAATGGTAGAAATAAATTGCACTTGGTAGTTTCATACACTTATTTTATCTAACACAAAAGTATCATTTTACTAATTTAAAAGGATCTGAAATGTACTTAGAGCTGGAAAAATATGCAAGAGAAATTAATTTTGACCCTAACAGAGGGTTTAGTTTCATTATCATCATGACCATGATTGGTTACTCCAACTTTATTATACCCCATCTTTCAGTTCTTGTTTAGATACAAGTTTGAAGTTAAATTTGTTGCAGTTACTTATTGCTACTCTTTTCTCTGTTTCTCCTTTAATATACTTTTTTCCTCTTTTATTTTTCCTTCCCACACCATCCCCCTTTGGTATATGTGCCTTCCATTGACCGTTCCATATTCTCTCCTATATTCCACTGAAGTAGGAGGACATGTGACAGAAAACAAAAAGTTGCAGACTTTAAACAAATAGCCCAATCCACAGTTACAGGGCAAAATCTGTCTGACAAGTTCAGGGAATACTTTATTGCGACCTTGGTGGGCAAAGGACAAGACTTCTATTTGTCAGAATGCCAGGCTTGCACCTGCTGTGCTCTGACTCAAGGTTTGTGAGCCTGAAACCAAAAGAGACAACCAGCTGCATCACCCTCTCACATCAATGTTCTTCGAGGATTTGACAGGTACCAGGCATCAGCTGCAGCCACACCATGGTGTGCCCAGCAAAACTCAAAATCATACTCCAGCAAAGAGACTGCAGCAACTGATACAGAGGAAAGCTCTATCTGAGATGGCTCTGGTAACTTTCAGTTGTCAGGTTAGCTGAGGATAACCTGTACAGTAATAAATACCTCTGCCAAAGTATCTTGGATCTCTATGTTTTTAGGGATACTAACAAGTTGCCAAACTTGTACTAAGTCTTAGGAACAGTGTGATCACAAGTGAATCCTTCTCCACTTAATTTAGCAGCCACAGAACATCAGAAAAACACTTTGAGTTCTCATGAGTTGTACAAAAATCAAATAGTGTTTGCTTTTCCTGTGTGTTTTAAAAAAGCACAACCACAACAGAAGAACACACTAATGTTTCAGTCAGGTTAATGGGCTGTCCAGATTTGTCGTTATGAGTGAATTTCACATTTAATATTCTGTGAAAATTACAAACCTCATTCTAGCAGAGTCTGAAATAACCCCAAGCCCTACAAGGACGGCTGCACTCCCCGGTGCCAGCAACACCAGAGCACAGTGAATACCATTTGCAGCGCGCCAGGAGGAAGCTCCTACCAGGGTGCGGTAGCACCTGTCTGTCAGAGGAGTGATCACCAGGCGGGGGGAGTTCCCCAGGTACTCGTAGGCGTATTTCACATTGCAGTTAATGATGCACACGCGAACGTTCTCGTTCTGCCAGTAATAGCGCAGCTGAGCCAGCCACTGAAAGTCTGTTTCGCTCTGCACGCCTGACAAACGAAGAGTGGACAGCAATCATAAAAGAGGTTGTAGAAAGCTGGGTTTTCTATAATGGTTACATTTAAAACAATTTTAAAATCACGAATGTTGATGCTTGTAGTCAAATATTCGCAAACCCATCTTAGTACTGCACTGTTTCAGGCAGTAAAATCTGATTGGTTAATGATTTGTCATTAACTATGTGTTAAGAAAAATGTTCTAAAATATAATTACCACTTCCAATCATTTCCTTGATGACATCTCTAGCATGAACATCAATAGTAACCAAGGCACCCAGTGTAATCCTTGTTTGCTTTGACAGTTTTCCTCTTACCAGCTCTACAATATCATTAAGTTGAAGCTGAAGTGTATCATAATAACCCTTTAAGCCCTAGGAGACAAAAGGTAATTTTGAAACAGGTAATATCACAGTTTTGAGTGTTCCAGACTTCTACATGTCCATTAGGTGTCTTAACAGAGGTTGCTTATTAAGCTACTCTTTTATATTGTTGTGGCTTTGTATCAACTTCTTTCTTATTCACAGTTACACATTTATGTTCCAAAGCTACATTTTAAACTATGAATCTCTAAGAATATTCACCTACTCCATGAAAGTTATAAATCACAGTACATAAATTCTTGTATGTCAACCACACATGCTCATCGTTTTTCAAATTTTATTTTGCTTGTTAAAAACTGTTTGATTAAACACAATACATCAACTGAAATGAAACACTAAGAAAGGTTTTTAAAAATGATGCATTCCACAGTACCTTGGGTCCATTGTGAAGAACGTCATGTACCTCACTCGTCCAGTACATCTGAGACACACACAACACTACTTGGCCAGGCCACTCCAGAACCCAGCGCTTCCTGTCAGTCTCCAGATACGCCTGAAAGAGTTACAACATACAAACATAGTGTCTGAGAATGTATAGCACAATGTCATACAGAAACTTATCCTGTAATCCTATTAATACTCCTTGCTGAAGAAAACTATGTTCCTATTTGCAATGTCCAAATGGAGGTTTAAATGCTCTTTTCCCCTTAGGTTTACAATTTTCTACCCAATAACTTTAAATATTCTTAGAATTTTCTTTCCATTTTACAGAAATATTCACAACTTGTTAATTTCATACAAACAAACATTTTCTATCTCATTATTTTCTTTTAGAAGGAAGCAAGTATATTACAAGTGTTCTATTTCTAAATCATAAGAAACCTGAACTATTACATCAGGTGATATACCCTGTAATAAAGTACTGCTGTGAAACTTTCAGAAGAATTTATATCCAGTGTTCTGGGAAAACTACTTGTGTCTTATTCAAACTAAACCCTAACGTATATCACTGGCCTATAAATACAAGTCACTTTTACTTGGTCCTGGCCACATTACTTCATCAACTCCTGTGTTGAGGAAGGATTTTAGGAAGCTGAGAGACAGCCATGAAACAAAGATAGGTGCTACAGTTCTTAAATTATCACAAACCCCATACCATTCTTGATCTGGCAATTACATCACGTACAGTCTTCAGCATAATATCTTCTACTTGAATTAACCACTTCTCCACTGCACCTCGAGCTTCAGAAGTAGAAATGTTTGAAATCAGTGGCACACGCTCGCCTTCAGAACTAAACATTCCTTTAATATCCAGATTGCGAAGGAAGTCCAGCTTAGCAATGCCTTCAAAACACTTCTTCAAGTGAGGCTGAACTCTAAGAGGATCCTTAGTTTCCGACAGGATCTCCAACATTTCATCATTAGACAAGAAAAAGAAGCTAAAAAAATTAGAAAATAATAATAAATACAACTGCATTATCAAGCTAGTTTTAAGACTGATCTTATTCACAAAACAACCCCATTTGTAATCTGTGTGTTTTAAATAATCAAAGCTCATCATACCGGGGAAAGAAAAGACGTTTTTTTTCAAGGTAAGCATTAAGCCCTTTCATGATTTTGTCAAGAAGCTCATTACAGGTCTGAAGCTTCTCTGTTAATCCTGGCAAGGAAGTAGCAACAAGAACCTGTAACAATAAATATGTGTAAGCTATCAGCTATAAATAAGATATTTCTAACAGTAGAAATTAATCAAATAAGAAACAAGATAACTTTGTTTCTAGAAAGCCTGGGGAACTGAAATCATAGTCCATTATATATATTCTGAAAGCTGAGTTCCTCCCTCTCCAAAAGAAAAAGAAAAAAAAAAAAAAAAGCCAAGAGAAGCTACTGTTTCCTGTAGTAATGGGTATTTTCCTTACCTTTGGGTCTTCAGCACAAAACTCCATAATCTCTCTCCATAGTCTATCCACAGTCTGAAACTGCCGCCCCTCTTCTGGCATCTGTTGCATAATGTCCTCAGAAGAAAAGATGGGCTCCAAATACAGCCACTGTGCCTGCACTTTCAGCCAGTCGTCAATGTTCTCCTGAATTTGAATCAAGCGGCTTTCCCATTCCTTAATAAACGTTTAAAGAATGTTAACTTGACATTTCTGAGCAAATAATGTTAATGACAACAAATTCAGAAAAGGTAGACATTGGGGTATTCCAGCTCCCAAAGAGAAAAAAAAAAAAGTCTGCCAATAAACAATATGAAAGAAAAATACTTAGGAGAATAAGTCTTTCCACATATAGAGATAGCCAAAGGAGCTCAGACTTTTACTTGCTTGGAAATTAATTTTCCAAAATGCATTTATCACTTTAGTGCTATGAGCTTCAAAAAAATTAATTATTAAGCAATAGCCAGGAGGCTACCAGTGATAAATTCTGTTTCACCTCCCCACAGCAAGGGCTCTTGTAGCTGAATGGCAACGGGGACACAATACCAGAAAAGCCCCTCAGCTCATAGGAGACATCCAGCAAGTCCAGCATTCTTTTCCTAAGGACAACAGCACATACAGTTATCCTACAAATAAAAATGGTTGAAAAAGTACTCATCGTACCCTTATTTCATTTTCAAACGGTTTAATGAAAGGTGACCCCCTCATTGACTGAGTTTTCATAATCTGATCATCAAGAAGAGCCTGAACTTCATCCACTGAAGATAGAATATGAATACCAGTCTCACGATATACATTTGTGGTGAAGGAAACTGAATCCCAGGTTTCCATCATGGTATGCATTGCTTTCTCTAAGGAAAATTCCTATTTAAAAAGAAAATAGATTGGTCTAGTTACTGAATTGGTTTTCCCCAACTCTAATTCAATATATATCAAGCTGAATAAGCTATTTGGCTCTAGCAGCACAAATTAACTACTTGCTATTATTTTTCCTCAGTATATGCTCTTCATGCACAAAGAAAGCAGCACCCTTGGAAATAATGATGATGCCACATGAGACACAAATGCTTACACTCATTATTAACACATAATGGGCCAAAGTCTCACCAAATCTCTTCTGTTGCATAATGGCAAAGACAAATAATGCTAATAAGTCATAAAAGTATTCACTAAGAGACCTGATGTCATACTTGTCACTATCAAATCTCTTTGCTTACCTTGCTTGCAGCTACACTTATTATTGTAAACTGTTCCAAGTAAGAAGATAGATTCTGCTTTAAAACTTTTCTCAGGGTAGTTCCAGCATCTGGTGTTACATCATATCCTACTATATCTGACATCTGCTGCCAGTGACGCTCTCTCATGCCAGGGTTACAAAAGACAGTCACAGTGGGAATATGCTCCTAATTCAGAAAAGACATTTATAAGGTAAATATTGTCACATACATTATTTCTTAGTTTTTAAATAATCTTTCATGTGCATTTAAAATTCTGCTACAGTAGCTGAAGACATGAAAATCTTCTCCAAAAAAATGCAGATGGCTCCATTCAGTTATCCACTCCATTTCTAAATAATCATATCAACTACTGAAGAAGAAATATAAAAAACTATTAAGCATAATTTCTCAGTGATGCTAAATTTCTGCATTCCCAACTACATCCTAAAATGTTTTTTGCGTCCAAAAATGACTTTTCTCCTGCTGTGTTCACTCATTGCAACTCCAGACATTACAAAAAAATTAAAATCCAATTTTATTAAAATGAATGGGACGGTACAATCCGGAAAGGAGGATTCAGAACAATCACACTTCTCCCTATATCTCTGACACTGCATTATCTACATGTACCGAGCCCTGAATTTCCCATTTGTCCCTCAGTATCAGATGTTAATATCCCTCATGTTTTCTTACCTTGAATTCTTTAATCTGATCCAGAACTGAAGAACACATTGTAAGAGTTGGATTACCCTTCACACCTTTGTGTCGCACTGGCTTTTTCTTCTCCGTTGGCGCTTTCTTCTGCTTTTGTTGGAAGAGTCTTAACAGTTTGTACATCTCTCTATAAAATTCATCGATCTCAGCCTCCATGCTTTCCCCATTGAGTTCCAAAAAGGTCCCATCCATCCATCTGAGAAAAAAAATACAGTTACAGAACAGAATAACAAAGGCTGCCCACAAATAATTATCACTCTGTTGAATAGCTATTTAAATGAAAGCAAAGCTCTTCTTCCATATTATTGTTATTCTTCACAAAATTCTAATGCCCAACTAAAAGGGGCTCAACCACATTCTTCTGTGTATTTGTGTCATCCTCTGAAGTCAGTCACATACTGAGGCTGAGTAATTGCATGAATGGACAAATATTTAAGTTAAACTCTAGGCAGAGATCAATATACAGCATTTAAAAATACACTAGGTCTTGTATATTTAAACCCCCCCCCCACTTTCAGCCGTAGCACATTATAACTTTGGAAGAACACATGAAATGATAAACAATATCCCTTAATCTATATGCAGAGCACAGTTTTTGTGGCAGGATCTAACCACCAGATACCAACACAATCATTTGAACCCACCATTTCAGACAGCTGCTAGGTTAAAACCAGTTTTGATTACATACAGATCATGAACTTCTTTCTTTTCCATAACACAAAATGACTCATCCACAATTTTTATTCTTAATACATTTCTTTCACAGAGCTTGTCTTATTACAGGCTACACCAGCACGACCAATACAATTAGAACTGAGTCTGAGATGTGCTTCTCTGCTCTCAGGTACATGGTGTGAATCTTGGGGCTGTCCTGTGCAGTGCCAGGACCTGAACTTTATGATCTTTGTGGGTGCCTTCCATCTTAGGAAGTCTGATGATTCTATGATTCCACGATTACATTTCAAAAATAAAAACAAAAATTAACTTTGTTTATCTAGCTGAATTAAAAATAGCAAGCCTCATACGTATGTTATACTACCCTTTTACTTTGCTTGCAAATAACACGTGTTAATAAGAAAACAAATCCATATTCTACATCTGACACAAACGAGACCAGGACAAGCATTTTCCTCACTCTCCCTCTTAAGAGAATTTAGAGCTGAATTACTTTCTTTCTGTTCGCTGCCATTTCAGTATAAGATTAAAGAGTTTCTGGTAGGGTTCTATCTCAGCTTTTAAGTTGTTGAGGAGTGGGAATTCACTTGGCTTCCATCCGAGCAGAGTCTCTTCTTTATTAAGAGCGGCTACTGTTTCATCAGTGTCCTGTATTGTTTTCTGTAAAGTCCTCACGTCAGTCACATACTGAAATCAAATAATAGTATGTCTTGAGAAATGACCAAACTGTGCTCTGAAGAGCTATCAAAACAAGATATCAGAATAGAAGCTTTCACATTAAAATATTAGAAAATGAGATTTAAAAACTTGTCTGCTAATTGATGAGTACATAAACTGTGAAGAACCCATATGAACATTATGAAAAATAAAACTGATTCTCGTTACTGAATTTTAGAGTATTTTCAAAATGTTTGTGCTTTAAAACTTGCTGTTCCAGGAGGCAGGCACACGCTTTTTTTACATACGTGGCATATCATATTGGTAACTGGGATGTATTAGCTAAGGATTTCTGGCTTGTGCTTTGAAATGTTTTGGTTTTTAAAAAAACAAAACTTCTTACTATGCAACATCCTCCAATTAAAGCACAAGACATGCTCTGAAAATTAAAAGATACTGCTAGAAATTCACAAATTTTTGGAGTCAGTGGCCTGCTCTTCACTAGCATAACAATGAAGTTTTGAGGTTTGCAGGGAAAAAACCAAATGAAATTGCTACCTGTGCTGGTTTTGCATTAATTGATTTGTGGTGAAGGGGCATGAATAAATTATTATTTTCGTAGGTGCACACNTATCAAATTGCTACCTGTGCTGGTTTTGCATTAACTGATTTGTGGTGAAGAGGCAAAATGAATAAATTATTTTCATAGGTGCACACACTCTTTCTGAACTGCTATAATTGTTACCTATCAGCTAATTCAATCACAATTTTATAGCAAACTTTCTTCAAAAAAAAATGTTAATTGCTGACTGAAAAACAAAAATGGGAGGAGGACTGAGCTTGTTCTGTAAGAGGGTAATAATGTTGTCATTCAAGTTTGTCAAACTGATTACTTTTAAGTACAGGTTTTTTCATTATCCCTGTGTATTAAACACACACACACACACACACACACACACACACACACACACACACACACACAATTCTACCAATTTTCTACTATTAATCAAACCTGTTGCATGCGATCCAGTTGTGAGTATTCTTCTAAGTCTGTCACAGAATTATAAAGCTTGTCTAATTCAGCATGCAGGTTATCACATTTCTGTAGCGCTTCTTGTTCTCCTTTAGCTTTAGACTGTTCAATCAGCTACAAAATAATCGATTTTTTAATGACAAAAAAGCAATGCAAAGGTGTTTCTAAGTCCTTTCAATGATTAGCATATATACTACCATCTGAACATCTGCAAACAGACAGAAAACTAACAATAGAGATAAATTATTATCCTGGCAACAACTGATTTTTTTTCTCTATGTCCCACTCCAGTGTGTGCAACTTCTACTTGCTTAGCATGGAACCTTCATCTCAATAATCATAGCAGTTAAAGGCCTCCTTCAGGAATCAGAAAGTAGAGCATTAGAGAAAAAAACCAGATTTTCCCTTTTTTGGGATTCAGTACTTTACTCTCAGAAAGGACACCTACAGTTGTTGAAAGCCAATGTTATTCCACATGTACCTGTGGCTGTAAAAGGCAGAAATTCTAGAACATAGAAGCACCTTAAATCACTGGGTCTGTACACTCGAGGGTTTGTTTTAAGATACCCAACAAAAAAATCGATCAAGAGACAGAGGAGATCTCCTAAGACAAGGACACCTCCTGCCATGCAAAATTTGTGAAGCAGACAAACAGAATTTCACCAAAGGAGGAACCAATCTTTTCCCTTTGCATTAGAATAAGAACAGACTCATATCTGAGAGTACAAAATGCAAGTATACAGACTCATGAAAACTTGATGTGAAACTCTCCTTGTCCTAAACCTCGAGCACAGTGCAAGTCACTGGACAGCCAACTGCGGGGTCCCACTGCTGAGAGATTCTCACCAGGTAGTGAGAGTCACTCTGTACTACTGCTTTCATTAAAAGGACTCAGAGAAAGCATCATGGGCTCTCTGCATTAAAGCAGAACATTCCTTTTACTGATTTCTTCTTGGGCATGAAAGGAATACTTTGTTTGCGTGGGGATAACATGCAAACCAAGTATTTTACAGACACAGCAGTGTCCCAAGCTGGGTATCTTTTCAGTTAGAGGCACATTAACTACCCTTGGACATACTTTAGATACCCTTGGTATCTAAACAAAATTTACTAAAGGAGACATCCTTACTTGTAATATTTAAAAGATACTGATTTTTTAAAATGTTAATTATTAATTCTTTTAAAATTTTTGAATAAATTATTAAATCTATGCCAAATTACTACAGAGAGGCAAGAGAACACTAAAAGGCTTGATTTACTGTGTCACAAAGCATGCTAAGCAAGATGAACACAGAGGGTAGAAGTAATCTACAGTCACACAGAGAAAATGAGACACTGCATATTTTCTATTAATGATTGCTAGAAAACATTGTTCCCTGCTCATTTATTGACAGAGCAAAATACCATTTAACTAAATGACTTCCTGTCCAGACACTCAGTCTAATTAAGGGTCTGACAGTTATATTTTCAGTACTACACAAGTACAGCATAGTGAATTTTCATCTGCCTGTGTATTTCCTTGTACTGACCAAAAGCATATCAGGATAATAAGACATGCTGAAGTTTTTAAGTTACAGTTACAGTTTTAAATTTTAGCCACAAAAAGCCCACTTTTGTTACAAAAATCTGGAAATATGTTATTAATGCATTTCTAAATTACTATGGTTCACGTTATATGTGCATATACATTTAGTCTGCTGAGGAAATAAAAAGCTCAAGTAAAGTGAGAAGTCTAACAAGCCAAAATATACCATAAACTAAGAAAATGTTCTTACAATATCATGCTCTTTAAAAATGAGGTTAATCTTCTTTGGCCATAATATAGCTGTTGTATTTAGTTCAATGTCTTCAGCAGCAAATGGGAAAACATCTATCAAGTAACTCATTTGCCGACAGCATTCCTACAAAGAGAGATTTCACAAAACTTTAGGTAGGATAGGTCTGTTTAAAATATAGGGCGGGACAATATTATCTACAAAGATAAAGTAGAAATCTACATTTCATTAACTTTTTCCAATGCAGAACTTCAGCCAATTGAATATTAACATTCAAAATATTTGTAACATTTTTCAAATCCCTGCCCGGATCATGAGCCTGTTTCTCTAAAAATGACTCCTGTGTTCTGTAAATCTATATGCAAAAATCCTAATGTTGTTAAAAAGATACAAAGTATAATTTCTGCAGATATAAACACAACATGTTATATTTACAGATCTATCACCGTAACAGAAAATCTGATATATATTCACACACACACACAAACTACTCTTAATATAACGTCACCTATATTCTGCTCAAAGAGTAAATTGTTTCCCCTGTGTTCAAAGTCTGTTGCCTGTTTTTACTCCCAAAATGTTCTTTATACTTGTCTGTTAGATTTTCACAAGTAGATTTTTAAGCAATCCTGATGCAAGTCTCCAGGTACAAAAAGTAAACGGAGCGATTCACTGAAAGCTGCATTTCCTCACAGACTTGCAGAGCACATGGGAATGGGAACAAGAAGCAAAGGTTCAAAGCAAAGAGTAAGTTGGACTTCCCACTTCTGTCTGAAGTAATTCTGAGTTTATTCACACTGAAAAATGTCTGCACTGCACTCTACAATGAATTCTCTGTTTGTATAGGCCAGCATGTCTAATAAAACATCAAGAACTAAAGGACAGTCTTTTACCTTGCTCCTTTTCACCAGGTCCTTAATGTCTTCGGTTTTGACTCTCCTTATGTAATTTATTATTTCTACCATTTCTTCTGTTGACTCAGGAACTTTCAATGCACATTCCTTAATGGCTTCAAATTCGCTGCATATCCTACAGTTTTATTTTACATAAAACACCATTTTAAGATTTTAGTTTGACTGGCTTCAAGCTCACCTTTAACATGATTAAAAATTCAAATTACTTCTTTAAGTATTCTCCCCTTACAAGTTCCATTATTTATGAAACTAGAAGGGGAATATGAACAAGTCAGTCTAGACAAATACAGGCTTTTGACTTGCAATAACTGTTTTGTTTGGAGTTTTGGGGTATTCTGAAATAAATGCTTTAGTAAACTGTTGTTACTAAAAGAACTTCAGCAAACTGTCATTAGTGCACACACAAACACTTTCCTAGTAAATATTGTCTCACTTTGGTAATGTGGAATCACTGTAAAACTTGGCCATAATTGTTCATTTTAACTAAAAAAAAATGTAGCAAGAGTTTCCTCATTACTTAGTCCATACCTGCAAACTAACCTCCTGTTTAACTACATTAAACAGGAGGTTACCCATGTAGAGGATAAAGGGAGGGTGGTGGATATAATTTTTCTCAGTTTTAATAAAGCTTTTGATACTGTCCTTCACAGGTTCCTTCTAGACAAGCTGTCCAGGTGTGGGGTGAGTGTGTTCATGGTGTGCTGGGTGAAGAACTGGTGAAATGCAGAGCTCAAAGTTGTAGCAAACGGCTGGGGATTGTTACCAGCAGCGCTCCTCAGGATTCACTTCTGGGCCACTTCTGTTCGGTGTATTTATCAGTGATTTGGATGCAGGGGTTGAAGGCAGCACCAGCAGCAAGTTTGCCCATCATACGAGTGGGAGGTGCTGCCGACTCCCTTGGAGCATGGGACACCTTGCAGAATTCACCATTTGACTGTGGTTAAGGGTTTGGCAGGTAAGGAGTTGAAATGCCAGCCTCTGCACCCAGGATGGAGCAACACCCAGCACAAACACTAATGGGGAGGAATGGCTTGAGAGTATCTACCAGGTAACAAGAGAGGCTAACTAGCCTTTCCTCTGACAGTGCAGTAATACTGTAATTCACAATTAAAAACCCAGAACAGTAATGAAGTTCTTGGATCTTTGATTTTTTAGCCCAACCAAAACAAATAAACAAACTAATAATGTTCTCCTACTTTTTTTAGAGACTAAAACAGCAGAAAAAAACACAACAGCTGGTACAAACTGCATTAGCCCATTAGTTAGCCAAGAACCTTCAGCAAATAAAGTATGGTATATTTACATTCCTTCTACATGTTTTTACTATGCATTTAACACATAGAGCATTCACAAGTAAAAAATTCGACTTACCTTTCATTTTCCTTTCTGTAATCTGTAAATATTTTGTCCATTAGTATTTTTGCAAAGTTGTTTGCACAATTAGTCAAACCATGCTTTAAATCCTCACAATTCAAACAGATCATAGGGTAATAAATCACCTCTGGCAAACTCATGATTTCCTTCTTGAGGGTGAAAAATTCATCTATGAACTTCAGAAAAACATTAGACTTTACACTTCAGAGCTCTTGTTTAAATACTTGGCTACATGAGTAAGTATTAGACACTGAAGTAACTAAGTAATATTTTCTTCTATTTACCATTAATTTTAGGGGAAAAATCAGTTACATTGTAGGTAGTCCATATATTTTTAGCTAAGGGCTAAGCACCTGTTATCCTCTGTTCCCTTTTCATTATTGCTGTATGTATAGTAAAAATTATTCATAAAGTGTAGAAATAAAACTTACAGCGGTGTATTCATCAAAACTGGGTTGCTGTGCCATAAATCTGTTTATCCGTTCCTCTGCAGTTCCATCTACGAGCCAGCCATAACTTTCAACTACAATTCAATGACAATGTATTTATGTTACTAAAATGCATGTACCATACAGCAAGTTACTCCTTACAAAGGGGTGACACAGCTATTTACACATTCTTCTGTCCCTTACCATAGCCTTTAAAATGTTCCTTTGGGCCTTGTAAGTTGTCTCTGATAGATTCTGTCAGAGTGGATTTGGCCCATTGTACAGTGTGAGCAGGAAGCTCAGAATCCAGAGTTGCGGTGCCTCCCCTCAGCCAAGCAGGAATCGTTTGGACGTTCTAAAAGCAGTGCAAGTGTTGATTATTGAAATTTGAAAAAGCAGTGCAATGATACATACACTTTAAAAGTGAGTTGCAATCTGCAGAAGACAGAGTCACACAAGTATGAGACCCTCTAACGCTGACCGAGTTCACATGCTTTATCATCATGGAGAATGACTTTTCCTGAAGCAAAAAGTTGAACAGGAAATATGTAAAGGCAAAAAAATATATCCAACCGTGCATAAAATTAAATTGTATCATATATGCAAATAAAGAAAGCCAATCCCAAAACACTCCTCTGAAAGTACCATCCCATGTGACCAATACCCAGTTCACATCTAAAGCCCCCAGAAAGGCTCTCTTCCCTGGAACCACAGACAGGTTCCCAAGATATCAATCTTTCCTTGTCTTTCTCTGGAGATCTTAATGTTAATGCACATTTATTTTAAATAATCACACATATAATTAAAGATGTTATTCTTATAATTGCAGACTCAAAGAGTTGACTAAAACAAACAATGGCAGGTACACCAATTTTTTAGAAACAAGGAATTACAAAAATTCACAGCCTGGAGCACTGCTGGGCATCAAGATACATGATGTTACCTTTAGCATGACTGTGGAAAAGAAATAAAAGTTGTATTCTGATCCCAATGCCAGGGTAGTCAGACTTTAAAATCACAAGTATTTTCACATCCTGAATATCTTAACTATTACATATTTCAATAAAGACAAAAGCACACCTGAAGAGTCTGTCCTATACAATCTACTACAGACAGAATTGTTTCTTCTAAGTCTTCTAAGCTTGGATAAAACTCCATCCTATTTTCATCATAAGTCAAGTCCATCTTAAATAAAGGCAGACGACTTCTGTCTTCAGGATCGAAAAGTTTCACAAAAACTTCAGTGGTTCTTTGCAGTAATCCTTTCAGCTAGGTAATAACACAGATCACCTATTAGTTGACATAAAAAAGGCCCAACACATTTGCCATTCATCCAGTAAGCTGCAATTCCCATTAATTTCAGTACTTCTGCCCCGATTCATGGATAACTGAAGCAGCGTGAATTTTTCTAATAACTCCAGTGGGTATTAGTCCCAACCCTTAAATGATTAAAACTAATGAACAAGTCAACATTTCAGTAAAGTCCATGCATTTATTTTTGCTACCAAAGTAAGCCTATTACTAATACATGTACGTAGAAATGAAATATCTTGAAAGCATTTTCCTCTGATTATTTTTTTAATGACAATAATTTGATTAGACCGCTGTTCCATTATTCTTCTGCAAAGCAAGTAATGCTTTAATCCCGTTAAATTGATCACAGGGAGGAAAGATATTTACCTGATTAGACATAAGCACAGCCACACAGTTATAAAAAGTTTCAAGCTGATCCATCTTTACCCCTTCCACAGCCTCTGACTGAGTAAAGAGACCGACAACTCTTGGGTACCATGTCCTCATGATCTCATCTTCTGCTTTAGAGCAGCTCAGAGATGCGTCTGTTGTAAAAGATTTACAGTCAACTGCTCCTTTCGATCTAGAAAATAAAGTTACAGGCAACTTTATAAACGAGATTTAAACAAACCAAACATGGAGTAAACTAACAATGAAAACTTCTGTATGACAAAGCCAGTCTTTCTCTAGCAGAAAGCACAGTGGGAGCTTATGCATTGCTTCAGTAGACTTAAAGAAAAGAAAAAGCCAGCCTCAAACTCCAGGATTTACAGAACAATGGACAGAAAAAATGATGAGGAAAAATATTTTTAAATTATCTTTTTGATATGAAAATTTAAAGATTAAAGAGAAAATTCAACTGATGAAAACCAGCAAGAAGTCTCATCTTCAGGGTTAGCACATAATTCCCTGCAGATGACAATACTACTAGAAGTTGCTTTTTCAAATACTAGTTTAAACAGTTTGCTATGGGAATTAAGCATTAAGAATAAATGAATAATGGGGAGAACCTTACAGAATTAAAGTTAAAATACAAATCAGAAGGTCTGATATTACCAACAACTTGACCAACAATAAAATACGTAGCAGAGAGAAGAAAAGTCACGTGTCATAACACCGAGTAACTTAATCCCAGTACATTAAAATGGTACATCAAAGAAATTATCTATGATAAATAATAGAACTGAACAAGCTCATCTTTGCTAGCTTCAAAAACCTATACGGGTCAATAATCAGTAGAACAGACTTTACCTGGAATGAGAGAAATCCACTACAAGAAAGTTAAAGAAAGCCGTGTAACCAAAATCCAGGAGAGCTTTCATGGTGGGGTGAAGAATATGTAAGGTGGAAATGATTTGGTTTTTTGCTTTGATGTAACTGTTACGCCATGTACTAGAAAAATCCAGGCCTCTAAAAAAAGAAAAGCCATCAAAAAACCAACCAAAACAAATAAACAAAATTAAGCACTACTTGAATAAAGCACTCATATATAAAAGGTAGCATTCAAAAGATGATTCTCTACGTGAATAGTTAATTAAATGCCACACACACGTCCTCGCTACCATGCAGTGGAAGTCATGCTCTGTCTGCTAAAAGGTGCTTTATTCTCCAAGGGATTTTCAGATCACCTTCTCTTACAGAAGCCCATTCAATGTAAGCTCTGAACTTCACCAACTACTACCTGTAAGTATTCACCAACAGATTTTGATAGCACACCCTGTGATACATCAGCAAATTGTGCAATTTGGGCATTTATATTCTGCCTACCCGAGCTCCTTTTCCATGATGGGAGGGCATAATACATTCGCCTTCAGTCTCAAGGTTTCACCTCACAAAACCAGAATTGGCATTATATGCAGTTTTAGGATGCCAAAGTATTGTACAGTGCTGCTGCACTGTGACACGAGGGGCTGGGCACTAAGAGCCAGGTTTAATTTGCAGTCATGAGTGCTGCTCTACATAACTGTAAGGACAGTAATAAAACACTGTCAGTGCTAAAACTTGGTAGAGCACTCAAAGAAGAGATGGTCAAATGCAAGAGCCTCCACAGAGATTTAAAATTGTCCCAGTAAGGGGCTCCAGAATTAATCTTGTGACATAACTCCGTCCACACAGCTCAACAAGAATGTCCCTCATGTTATTTAGTGTGTTTTGCCAGTGGGTTATTTGCTAACTTAATCCACTCACAGAGGTAATAAAGGCAAAGGTGCCTCCTCTTCCAGCTTATCAAGTTCTTCTATGTCTGGTTTAATAAGAGCTCTTCTCACTATGAAAAAAAGATATGAACTTCAGAAGAAAGTTAGGCCATATTCAGTAGTCACTGTACTTCCCTGAAGCAAGCACACAGGAGGATGAAAAAGTAATTGTGTCACCCCGGTCAACAAAACATATTCTCCCAAAGGTAACTCAAAATCAGCAGCTTCTGCTAAATTTTTATACAGACTCAGGCACCTTCATTCCAGTTCTGGCTCCTGTTCCTGAAGGTTTTCAGATGGGTTTGTGTTTAAATAATTAAATACTCCTGCAGTTTCTTTCCCGAGGAGATGGCCAGCCACAGGAACAGGCTCCCCAGGGAAGTGGTCATGGCAGCAATCCTGCCAGAGTGCAAGGAGCGTCTGGGCAGCGCTCTCAGTTGTAGGTCTGAGTTTCAGATAGCTCTGCAAGAGGCAAAGAGCTGCACTCTAATCCTTATGCATCCCTTCCAATTTGATATATTCTATGACTGCAAGAATTTATGGCAATTTTGTTACATAATTACGTAACTACAGTGATACTACAATTATGCCACTGAGAACATTACAAAGAAGGTAGTACTATGTGTTTATTTTTTAATCTACATTTTAAGAAAAGGTCAGGCATTCACTAAAGCACTAACAAAACTGGGCTCAATTTCAGATTCCAGTTAACACAAATGTAAATAAATTAATATATGATTTGAAGGTAAAATACTTTCAAAATTCCAGTTCATGACTCTTTTTAAAAGGTTTTAAAATTGAAATGAGTTGTAGGAGTGATATCTAAAACAGTAATTATCCTTGCAGATTTTTATCGTGAGCTTCCTCATGCAACAAAAGCACCATCAGAAAACTCAAGGATGCATTTGTGAATAAACAGCTTTAAAAAGCTGCTGTTCCTGAAGAAGGAACAGCACAGTACATTAAAAGTTTCTCCTTTCTTTAACAGTAAACAGCAATACTTGCTTCAAACTAACTAAATAGGTTAAAGACATAATGAAATAACATCAATTAACATCATCAGCAATCAACCCTTTGACATGAGGTCTGCAGCTTTGTCTTTGCTTGAACTGTACCTTCAGCTAGTTCACTTTTAACTGGTCCAAATAAAATAAGCAAGTTTTGCCTTAAACATTACGGCCAACACACATTGGATGAGGCAGGGAAACCTAAATCAGTTTAATGACAACGATCCCGCCCGGCGGAAAGAACAGAGCAGAGCAATTATTTTCAGCAGGAGCTTGTAACACCTATCCTGACATGAATATAAGCGCTGAGCAATCTGCAGTACTCACACACACATCTTTGCATGCTCTTTTCGTAATCCCCTACGATCTCCTTCAGAAGGTCTTCCGTGAGCAGCTCTCTGTCTCTGCCCTCCATGAGCGCCGGGGGCACCATGCTGAGCACGGAGCTCAGCCACCGCTGCTGGATGGGGACCATGGGGTTGCTCTGCACGCGTTTCTTCAGGAACAGGTACTGTGCCTGAAAGGAGGAGACTGCCACAGCTCTAAGAGCTACCTAGGTGTGCGTGTTTGTCTTAGGCTTGGCAAGACTCTTTTTATTCATAATTGCTTCATTTCAAAATTCCCTAATTTCCTCAAGCGCAGCGTATTTAATGTAATCTTTTCAGTGTTCACTGATGAATACCCTAAAGACTGCTCTGTGGTTGGTAACATGGTCTCTCTGCCTTAATGCTGAAATATAAAATATTGTACTTGTCAGTACAATATTCAGAAATTCATAAACTTCTGAACTTGAACTTGAAGTTGAAACTGCAACTTCTCTGCTGAAGTTTATGGCTAACAACAAAACAGTTCAAGGTTAGGGTTATTGTTCTTTGGACAAACGTTCATCTGGCAAAAAGTATGGATAAACAGCCTGCAAAAGGGGAGTGGGTCTTGGCCAAAGAAATAGGTATTTCTGCTTTTGATGGACAGCTTTGTTATAAAATCTCTACAGTCTACAGAAGGAGTTTACCTAACAACAGCTAGGCAAAATTGGTGTTACCTTAGGCTACTTAATACAAATATTTCCATACTAATTTGAGTTTCAACTGGCTCTCAGAGATGAAGCCTTACTTTAAAAGGTATATATAAAGTTGAGGTTTAGTACATGATCTTCAAATTAAGGGAACTATGCCAAAGACTCCCTTTTGTACAGGCTAAGGAATGATCTATGACCTCAAGTGGAAAAGATCCTGAAGCCTGTTAGGTTTGTTCTGAGGTAATGACCTTTAATTAAGGTTACATTCATTACTGATTGATGCACTTTCTAAAACAGAAAAATACTTTCCCTCTACAGGACCAAAGATGAGATTCCTATTTTGCTCCTATTCCATTTTCCCCCACCAAGACTACTTTTTCTTGTTTAATAACAATAATTCTGCATAACATACTCAACTTCTCTGAATAGGGGCAATTCATTCTTCTACTCCAAAAAGAGCAAATTAAAGAATTCAACTCACTCTTTCTTGGCTTTCTTTATTTTTCATCTGTATAAAAAGAAACAAAAAATTGTTATATACAAAGAACATACAAACAAAAATACTGGAAATAAAAAAAATAGCAAATATTATTCCTAAACGAATACTGTATTCTGTAGATATACAGGCATACATTTCAATTGGATTACCTGAATATGTAAATATATTTATGAATTTCTGAGGAGCAAAACAAATATCTTGAAGTAAATTCTAAGAAGGAAAATAAATGTCTCAATAACAAAGAACTAAGTAGGCAAGACTTAATAAAGAAATACTTTCTCACAGTGGAAGGCAGTTCTGTGATAGGAGGTGCAGCATCTTTCTCATCTGTTTCATCCACGGTTGTGTAATAGACTTCAAGAGCTCTATCAATTCTAAAGTAAACCACAGCATCAGAAGTGCAGAAAAACAAATAATATATTAAATTAATATATTAAAAATAATGCTAGCACTTTAGTCGGTGCAACCTCTTTTTTGGTCATTACCAACCCCCATTACCAACACTAAATCTCACTATAATTATATTAAACAAACACCATGATTTGTCAATTTAAACGTGTAACGTCTCTTCCACTTGAATTTCAATGAATTTGAATGTCTCGAATTCCACGGAACTCACAGTAACTGATGAATCATCTCTTGCTGCTCCTTGCCTCGGTGGTATGCCCACAGTTTCTGCTGGGATGGTGAGGTTTGAGATACGACGGGTGGAGGTAAAGCAGCAGGACGAAAGAAAGTTCTCACAGTCCGCTTCTTGGAAGGTGCTTCATCTGAGGGCTCCATCTAAAGCCATAACAAAACCAAAATTCTAGAATACAGCCCTGCCAAGAAAGGAGTTTAACACATGCATCTGTTAAGTTGAATGTACTTAAGGCAGAAAATGAGGTCACCTCAGGGATCTCCACAGTTTAGGTAGGACAGTTGAGCTTTCAAAAAAAGAGAACGATAGTTGATAGGAAAGAATGGCAAAGTTCAAGGGAAAACATGCATGTACAGAGCCTGTCATAACAGAAAAAAACCAAACAACAAAACCCAAAAAAAAAACTCTAAAAGGCCACCTTTCTATGGAGGCTTAATCGCCCGAGTAGAGATATTCCAAACACTGATGATCGGGTTCCCCTGGAAACACGAGGCACAAACTCACCATTGCATTTCAGCAGCTTCCCGCAGGGGAAGAAAAGCCAAAGAAAAGCCAAAGAAAGCCAAAGCCACCGCCTAAATCAGTGGTGTGTCCTAAAACCGCAGCAAAGCTGGCGGTGGTGGAAGCTCCGAGGGACTCAAAGCCCAGCTGCGGGCGGCCGGGACGATCCCGCCGGTGCCCGGCGCTCCCTCAGCCCCGCCGCCCTCAGCTCGCCCAGCGCCGCGGCCCCGGCTCGGCACAAACTGCGCGGTTGCCCCGGAGCCGAGGGCGGGACCCGGGGCTCTCCCGGGTCGAGATCTGAGCCCCTCGAGGAGAGAAAGAGCAGAGAAAGAGCAGAGGTTACTTTGACCGTCCCCGTCTGCCACAGCGTTGGCACAACCCGAGCGAGCCAGAAAGTCCCTGTGCTCCAGCCCCTGCCTGCACCCAGCAGACCATAGAAAGAACGCTTGAGGAATTATAAATATAGTACCCTCAAGCATCAGGTGTTACTGCTGCTGAGCTTCTGCTTTTTGTACAACTATAAATGGAAGGTTTAAGGAAATTAAAATCTCCCCAGATTTGCTACCACATTTGACAAAAGAGGCTTTAAAACCCCTGATTTTGTGTCTGTGTAGGCAGAGGCCCACGCGCAGAGGCTGCGGGAGAAGCGGGAGGGAATTTTATGGGTGTTTTCCGAAGTCCTGGGCACCTTCCTAGCCTGGCTCTCACTGCTCGGGACTAGTCAGCGTGAGGTCTCAACCCAGACATGAAATGTTTTCTCGCAAACAGAACACAAACCCAAACCTTTGACGTTAAAGGATTCATCCACGGGCAATTACCATCGGGGCGTTACGAGGGAGACCCGACCACGCCTCGAGAACCTGTCGGCCGGGAAGCTGCGCTGGGGAGAGGGGGTTTCGCTGCCGAGGGAACGGAACCCGCTGGTTCTGGGGGCGGCCCGACTCAC
>VWZN01016109.1:1633173-1651814 GCA_013396955.1 Regulus satrapa
ACGCGGCCTGGGTGGAGGCGGCGGCGGCCGAGCGCGTGTTCACGCCGTCGAACGCGCTGGTGGGGCTGCGGCTCAAGCTGCGCTGCACGCCCGGCGACGGCGAGCAGCGCTACGGTCTGGCCCTCGAGGTGGAAAGCAGCGGCCCCGTGGAGGCCGGGCCCGGCGCCTGCACTTTCGACGCCCGGCACCTCTACACCAAGAAGGTTTGCGGGCACGGCTCCGTCCGCGCCGTCTCCTACAACATCCTGGCCGACACGTACGCGCAGACGGAGTTCTCGCGCACCGTGCTCTACCCCTACTGCGCTCCCTACGCCCTGGAGATCGACTACCGCCAGAACCTGCTCAAGAAGGAGCTGGCGGGCTACAGCGCCGACCTCATCTGCTTGCAAGAGGTGGATAAATCCGTCTTCGTGGACAGCTTGGCCCCGGCGCTAGACGCTTTTGGGCTGGAGGGGCTGTTCAAGATTAAGGAGAAGCAGCACGAAGGTCTGGCCACTTTCTATCGCAGGGACAAGTTCGGTCTCCTCAGCCGGCACGATATCGCTTTCAGCGAAGCGCTGCTCTCGGAGCCGCTGCACAAGGAGCTGTGTGAGCAGCTGGCCAAGTACCCCGTGGTGCAGGAGAAGGTGCTGCAGAGGTCATCTGTGCTGCAGGTACCACCTTGGACATGCCTTCTTCTCTTTACCCTCTTTTTCCCCCCTTTCTCCTCCTCCTGCTGTCTCCAGGTGCGGCCAGGCCAGCGTTGTCGAGCCTCAAGCAGCAGAAGGGAGGTGAAGGACTAAGAGTTTGAAACATTGAACTGTGTTCTCTGCTAGCTGGGGTAATGGATAGAGCAGAAGAATCAATCAATTTTAAGTAAGTTAGTTGAGAATGCTTTATAATACCTCTTTAGCAAGTGACAGGAGGGAGACAAAAAAGGTTGGAGAGGTGTGTGAGCTTCCTGATGCCAGGCACACGGAGCTGTTGTGCAAGTACAAGTGTGTAAGATAGAAGGCTGTGTCAGGAATTACAGAAACACCGGTAAAACTTTCCTGCTCATGGACTGAGTAGAACTAAGAGGATTTCCTTGATAACTGAAATCACTTTCAAACTTTTGTTCAATTTAACAATTAGGGGATGCTACATTTGCTTTGCTACAAACATTTGTTGGATTTAGTTTCAGCTCTATTGCAGAGTGAATACAAAATAAAAATATTTCAGAATGGTAAAGTCTGAACTATATCTTATGAAGAAATATGGCCAAACCAGACACAGTAAAAGAATGTTTCTTAAACGATGTAGTAGTAATGTTTTGGCCGATACTCAGACCCTATATCGAAGATTAATGAAAAGTACAGCTCCTAAATTGAGTTTATTGGTTATAAGCACCAGATTATTTGAACTGGATTGCCACAAAGGCATAAGCTGACTAGTGCATTTTAAAATATATAACCTCTCTATTTAAGACTTAACAAAGACTGCTTTTTCTCCTCAAGGTTTCGGTTCTTCAGTCTACAACTGATCCTTCCAGGAAGCTTTGTGTAGCAAATACCCACCTATACTGGCACCCCAAAGGTAATTTTGTCACATTCCTGCATGTAGGATTACTGGGTTTGGAAAGGTTTTTGCTCTTCCTTGGGAGAACAGATTTCCCACCATTCTTTTGCAGCTATAGCCTTTTCTTCTGGAACTGAGGGTTTCCTGCCTTACTTCTTATCTAGATGAAATCAAGCCAGACTCCTAGGTCTCTTTATATATTTATTTTTCTAGTGTGTCTGGGAGTCAATAGAATTCAGCTGAAAGCAAGGCAAGTCACATTACACACAAGTCACCCAGAAAGACCATAAAATAGAGAGAGCTTTGTGTGTGCTTATGGTTTCCCAGGCCTGTTGAACATGGAGCTCTCCCAGGATACTGCCAGGAAGGCAACCGGATTGGGTTCCAGAAACTATTAAGTTGAATGTACTTAAGGCATAAAATGTTAGGAGAGATTCTTCTCTTCCCAATTTTCTTTTGGTTCTGTGCCTTCTTGGGAATATTATTAGGATGGTTGCCATGAAGTGAAAAATTGCTGTATATGGGTGTTAAAGCTTCAGAATACTTACATGGGCGAGTTTAAGTTCAAATTGTCTGTCACACAAAAACTTTTAATAGTCACAAACTTTAAAGGCCTCTTAATTCATGAAAACTATTCTAAAATTCAGGATTGTTGTTTCAGAGCTCTATATGCTTAAATGAACAACCCAGTGAGCACCTCCAGCGCTCTTCTGCATTATTTGAAATAATATTTCATGTCCTTAGGTGGGAACATCCGTCTGATCCAAATTGCTGTCGCCATGTCTCACATCAAGCACGTGGCCTGTGACTTGTACCCCAGCATCCCAGTCATATTCTGTGGAGATTTTAACAGCACACCCTCATCAGGAGCTTACAGCTTCATCAGCAGCGGTGGCATTGCTGAAGATCATGAAGACTGGGTCTCAAATGGGGAGGAAGAAAGGTGCAGTATGTCTCTAAGCCATCCTTTCAAACTGCTAAGTGCTTGTGGAGAACCTGCATATACAAACTATGTCGGTGGCTTTCATGGATGTCTGGACTACATTTTCATTGACAGAAACGCTCTAGAGGTTGAACAAGTTATTCCGTTGCCAAGTCATGAAGAAATAACGACCCATCAGGCTTTGCCAAGTGTTTCACATCCTTCTGATCATATAGCACTAATATGTGACTTAAAGTGGAAATAGAGTAGCTCTGGCATGGTGCTTTTGGAGGTTTTCAGACAAGACATTTAATTTAATGTATTGGTTGGGGGGTGAGGTTAGACCCTGACTTGTATGCTACTAAAAGGAAAGCCAAAATGATTAATGAAGAGCCATGTGTTTCATGGCTCTACTGAACATTGTCACACTGCTCAGAATATTTGCATGACTATTCCCCCCTTTTTTATATGCTAATGGGAAAAAAGATACTGAAGACAGGGTTTTGAAAATTGGATTATCAAATACCTTTTTAGTGGTGTTTTTAAAGGATTAAGAATTATTTTGTTTAAAAAAATAGGAATTTAATCTGATTTGTAAGACAATGTACAAATTGAACCCTGCTTAAGTCAGAAATGAACACAGAACCCAAATGGATTTAGCTGACTCCACTTCATAAATTGTCTTGTTCATTTACCACTACTATGGCACAACTTCTAAGTTGCATGAACAATGTACTTGTACCTACCAACTTCTGAAAATGTTCTTAATTACCAGTGAATAGACTATCTGTCAGTAATCAACCATGTTAAATTCAAGGCTATAATTGATTTGGAAGCAATTTGTCTGCCCACATAACATAGGGAATGAGGATAATGTTAACACCTTGTGAAACTGGACTACATGGAGAAACAGCATTTACTTTGAGCATATGCTCCTTCTGGTTTGAGTCATCAGCAATAAAAGATATGGGAGTTTAGGATAACCAGCTTTGGATGGGAGGGAGCTTTTTATCCATATTATCTGTTTTCAGGTGGGGAGAGATACAGAACAGCATTATTATCTGTGCCTAAATCTTTACAAAGAAACATAAGTGACTTGCAAATCATTATCACAATGGTTGTATATTGTTCCTCTCTTGCATACAAAGACAGCCTGAATTTTAAAGTGTTTTTACCTACATTTTTTCTTTCTAGAAATAGCCTAGTTCCCTATTTTGTAGGATTCAGGGAAGTGTATTTTATCCATACCTTCACTGAATGTGGTGGAGTGGGTCGAATAATTTAACAAGCTTCTTGCCCAGCATCATTAGTCCATAGGAAACAAAAAGCATTTGGAAACCATTTACTCAATCTTCCTCTTTCACCTAATAAAATTCCCTTTATCAACTGTCTGTCACTGTTGTTAGTTTGGGGGTTTTTTTTCCTAGTTACCGGTGCCTTTCATGGCAAAACAAGTCTGCCTGGGTTGACAAAAGCTGTGTACTCTCTACTTGGCCACCTGCTCACCTCCCCTGCACTGTGGTGCTCTGCAGCTGGGATTCACTCAACGGTTTAAACACTACTCAAACCACGAAATCCCTTTCAGGTGGGATATTTCTCCAGCAGATCCATCCAAAACATAACACAAGACCTCAATGAAATGGTGCTCATTTATCCCAGCAGCTTTGCCAGGCTGTGTGTAAGCCCTGAGATTCCTGGTTTTGTTACGTCGGCACATATAGCTAAGCCATATGGTACCTAAGAACCTTAGGCAAAAAGGTTCTTTAAAAAAAGGAACCAAAATGGAATGTGGCAATGAATGATGTTAGATCACTGCACTTGTGATGGACTCTCCCTGAAAAATTTGACCCTAAATAATTTGGGTGGATATTTGATCACTTTTTTTATAAGTCTAATTAAAGAATAACATGTAATTCAGCCTTGCATGAGTTGATGTCTGTACTCTGCTATACCACAAAGTTCATAACAGCAGTATTGCTGATGCATAACTTCAAGACATAGGTGTGAGGAGAAAATCTTGCAAACAGAATGAAAGCTGTAAAGCCCCTATCTGGGCAAATGATTTTAATAATTTAGTAAATAAGAGAACACTTATACCTGAAGATGTAACATTTGCAAGCATATGGCATCCTAAAGGGCAAAAAAGTTAATTGGAAGATCTGTTCAAGAAAAAAAATTCAGTACCAACACCAGGGAAAACACTGAAAATGACTGTGTTACAGCTGAGTCAGAAAAACAGAGGCCTACAAATTGCCAGCTCTGAAAAAACTGAGGGGAAAAATAAACCACACTCCACTGAGTAATGCAGGCTTGTGGGCTGGCTGGCAGGAGAAATTTCTCAGTCACTTAGAACAGTAAGATTGCAATTTTGAAGTTTGGAAGTGAGATTGTATTACTTATATAGGCTAACTGAGCTTCCCTTGTAACTCAAAAGAACATTTTTTCCTCATTTTTAATTCCCGATCCATTACAACTGGGTTACTTTGTCTTTTCCAAACCCAAACCACTAAAAATCTGTAACTTGTCCCTTGAACCAGAAGGTGGAGCTGCTCAGAGAACAGACTTGCCTGGTGCTGTGCCTCCCTTCCGAGAAACACCAGCTCCCTCCTGCTTGCGATGCTGGCACTTGGGCTGCTGCCTCTTCTCCCTGCAGACCGGGGAGAGGGAGCGCACAGGGAAGCTGGAAGCTGCAGAAAGCAAGTGGTGAGGACAAACATGGCACTGGAACAGGCCCTTGCACAGGGCAGATAATCCTTCACTATGTTTAGGAGAAATTCAGCCCCGTGAGTTGATGCTGGGGACTCTCCAGACCCGGTATCCTCCATTTAATTAGGAAACTGCAGCAGCAGAGGCTGACTGCCAATAGCAGAATGTGTGAGGACCTGTTGCCCATCTGGAATGAGAGTGCAGCACTATGGTCTAGATCAGGAAAGATACAGTTCAAAAAACCTGAGTGTTTTGGGGTAGAAGAACCCCTAGGCACACCTCTGGCCCAGAGCCCCCATGCTCCCAGGCTGTATTCACATCTGTCTAAGATAACAGATGGTGCTTCCTACTGCACATACGTTGATTTTAACTCCCTTTTTGGCTCCCCCTACGCCTCTGGACCTTGCCCAGCAATTAATTCTTCCTCCCTAAATTCCATCCAGAACCCACATTTGTACAAGTTCCATTCAACTTGTCTCCATTTTATTTCGTAAACCTAACTCACCTGTACTTGTTTCTCATCCAGCAATTGGAAAGCTCCATGTCCTTCACAACAAAAAGTGGGTAGGATTTTCTTTGCATCTTTGTAAATGTGTGGGGGATTTCTTTGCTTTTATTACTCTACTTTCCCAGACCACCTGTTAAGGAAAAAGGAAAATCTCTTTGCCTTCCACTTGAATTTCCCATATTAAAACATTAATTCTTAAGAGAGACAGTGCTGCCTCCTGCCTGGCTGTTGTCTCAGGAGAGGAGAAGTTTCCCCTTTCACGGTGCTTCCTGCTGTGGACAAACTCATCACTCACAAAGAACACTACAGAACTAAGGGCATCAGAACACTGACCTTCTGAAGGCAGCAGACTTGGCTTATTTTTAGGCTCTGAGTATTGTGAAATGTTTGCCCATGTATTTGATATGTACAAAATCAACCAAGTTCTGCCAGATCCTTCAGACTGGTCTGGCAACTTGGAACTCCTATTATTCTTTGCCCTGACCATATCTGTTCCAGACAAAGGGGTCTCTTATACTCCTGTGACAGTACTTGAATTCTTGTGTATCTCTTGTATCATTGCGATTTTTGAATGGTATAATTCAAGCATTAACTGTAAAGTACCTCTAAGGATCGTGATCAAGCAACGATGCCAAATATGATTGAGAGAAGGACAAAGAAAAGGGAGGACAAAAATTGTTTGAAAAAACTAAGGGGAAAATACTCAGTGTGCTAAAGCTTTCAACATGTCAAATTAACTGTGTAGTTACCTTGTTTCTCATATTCTTGGCATGGAAAGAAAATTGTTTCAAGTCTTTCGACTCCTACCCAGTAAGAGGAAAGGCCTCCAGCATTTCAGTTTTGGCAGTTCAGCTTTATTCATAAATCCAATGGCAGCATATGGAATGTAATTTCTGGAGTCCCCATTCTTGACAAGGGTGGGAAAGACATACTTGGACAAGGTGATGTGCAAAGTTTTATCATACTGCACTCAAACTGCCTGTCTCCAAACCTTTACAGAAGGATTTCTTAGACTAACAAGGAAGGGACTAATAACTGGGCTCTGAATTTTCATTACTGGTAAAACCCAAACCGATGTTTTACACAACCTGGGCTATTCTTGTAAGCAATGAAAAGAATGAAATTCATGCATGTACTTAATATTGGAGAAATAAATGGTGTCATCATAGTCAAATAAAAGAAATCCCACTTCTTCTTAAGTATTTTTCTCTCTATAGTTAAGCTGGCCATCTGAGACACTGAAATAAAGCCTCCTGTACACAAATATTACTGGACTAACTCCCCAGTGCAGTAGAACTTACCCATTTGTTTGAATATAGAAGCTCATGTATACAAAGAGAAATTTCAGCTACTGGAACTTAGGATTTCCTGTCACTACAGTCAGTGAGGAACACCTTTTTAGCAGTCTCATGCCTGTTCAAGATTTTGCACTTCGAGGACAGCAGCTCAGTTCAGGTACTTGACTTCTGATAGGGAAATGACATAACATGTTAGTACCTAAACTCTGAACAGACATGAGGAAATTGGATGTTGATGGGAATTTATCCTCCTCTGATGAACAGGGCTGCACTGTATGTTACTGATATACAACACTGACTTTGTCTTACTGCATTTCAGTGCAAGCTGTAGCCTTAACCCTCATGCAGACTCCATCACTCTTCAACGAGGCTTGAGATCTTCATTACGTTCTGACTTTGAGAAATTATTCATTTTATAGCAGAATTACACCTACTGATAGAAAAACCCAAACACGATGACTCAAATGAACATGATGACTCAAACATTAAATATAAACTTTGTACACACATGCTGCAACTGAAAAGCATAGTGGCGCAGCAGAGCTCCCCTAAACCTGAATACTTGCTCATTTAAATAATTAAATCTCTACCAAGCAGAATGCTTTCTTCATGGCAATAGGCCTAATTTAAGTATCTACTGTTTCATTTAAAGACTACCTCTAACTGTGTAACAAGCATTGTTTATTTTACCCTACTGGGACTACAAAAACTGACTTGTATTAGGGACAAGCTGTCTCTTCTGAACAAGGTGTACCTTTTAAGGTTTAATTTAAGGAACGGCATTGCTAGAAATGTGCACATCAACAGCTACTGATCAAATGCATGGGTATATCAGCTTTGGTTAATAAGTAATCAGCAATTCATTAAAGGTGCAGGCAAAACCCTTCTCACCTTACATTGTCCCCTGGGATTCCATTACCCGCTGAAGACATTTAAGGACTGTATTCAAAAACTCTGGAATGTTCCCTGCTTAGCTGTGCTCACAGTAACAGCACCTCCTAAGAACTTAAACCTCACTTACAGCAGAAGCTGCCCCAGAAGGTGTTCCGAACCGAAACTAGGCTTGACTTTACCAGACCTTGTCACTGGGATTTCTTGTAGCAAGGGTGATCAGAGCAGGGTGGAAAATGAGAAGCACTTAGGCTGAAACTGCACCAGAATCGTGCTTTGGGTTCCTAAAGACATCCAAAGAATAGGACAGCACATTTTAGTTGGAGGGTTGAGCAGTATTTGCTTCTATACAGCAGACAGGCAACACTAAAACAGATTCTGAACTACCCATTAGCAGCAGCCTCAAAACACATACTAAGTTATGCCTTCTGAACTACAAAGGTGTAAGGGGAGAGAAACGTGAGAACACAGTAGCAGTTGTACAGAGATGATTTCTGGGGGCACTCCCCTAGTATTATTACAACATTTGCTATTATCCCCATAAAAGCACTCAGGTTACTTTCCCAGCCAGCCACCAACACAACGTGGGACTCTCCTGCTGGGACCCAGGTAGGTTTTGACATGTAGATAAAACTATGAAACAGACATGCATGCTTTTCAGGCAGTTCAAATTTGTTTTATTACAATTTTTTAACTGTTAGTATTTTCATATCTGGATATCTTGAAAGGAATTTTAGATTTACAACTTCAAAAGACATTACAGAATTATGTAAGCCCCGATGACAGCTACTCTACTGCACTGTATACAACTTGGTTGCCGCCCCTCCATGTCCCCACTCTACACAGCTCCAAACAAGGGAAAATCTGACACTGGTGTTCATATTCAAGCTGCAGGAAAGCTCAGTAGACTGAGAAAGAAGAGGTGATAATTTGCATTCTACTATTTCAGGAATCAAGAAGAGCATACACAGAACTATACATTTTATCATTTTATTAGGAATAATTCCAAGTGGGTTATGAAGAAACTAATCCATTGAGTTTGATGAATTTTCCAAAATTTCCTTATGAAGATATGTTCACCAACAAACAGTAAAACTTCAGCAGAACTATTATACACTGGGCAAAAATAGTCAGGCTGATACCAAAAAGCAACATGCAACATAAAAAAAAGATACAATATAAAGGAAGACAATCTGCTGAATATTAAAAACAACCTCGACATGAGCTCTTCGCAACCAGCACAGAACTATTCTACCCATCAAATCCAATTCACACAAAGGCAAGTTGGGCTGACAGAACCCAAGGATTAATAAAATGTTCCTCAGTGCAGTAGATTTGTATAGCGTTTTAGAGCATTTCCTTGGCTTGGAACGAGCAGTATTAGGAAATCTTTTTGGCAAGGGAGAGAAATAAATACATACGGAATGCTACATTTTTAAATCAGCAGACTGTCTGAGGAATGAAACGGGGCATCAGTAAACTAAGAGTAGCAGGGAGAAAAAAAAAATTAAAACATTAATTTATTGGGGCTCAAAGAGTATTCAAAACAGATCTTAAAGATGTCACAATAACTATGTTCAGGCATTTAGACTAACAAGGGGAATAAAATCAGAAGATACACTTTTTCCAAGTTAAGGAGATTTTTACCCAAGCATATTGCTACCTTTGCAACATGTAGCTCGGTAAACAATAATTGGCAACGAAACAAGTTGAAACGCTGAAATATCCTGCCCAAATATCAGTTCCAGATACTGTAATAACCAAGATGCAAACTAATTTTGTTGTAACAAGCCTAGACCACTTATATCAAACATGTCCCTGGTGAAAGAGTCATCCAGTTGGAATTAGCGTTTTGAGAGTTCATTTGACAGCCAGTCAAGTCCCTCATACAGACCAGTTCCTTGTGTAGCACAGGTAGCCTGGACATACCACTGTTAAGGCAGAACACAAAAATTAAAATTTAATTACTGACAAAATGCAAGCTAAGTTATGACAGTACGTGACACTCTTCAGTGTTGTTATAATTGTCTAAGTGTTGTAACTGTTCTTTAAATACTCTTTTATGCTTAAAGTAGAGTCAAGATTGAACAAATGGTATTTTAAAAAAATTTGAGAAGTACAGGTAGCATAGAGGAGGTTCAGACATTATTCAGAAACTGAAGTGTTGGCCTAGTAAAGGCTACAAATATAGTTTAAGGCATCAAGAAACAAATACAGAACACGTATTTGCTTTACACGCTTAAAACTACTTCTTGTCTCCGAAAGTGCTCTTCAGGAAGTGAACATGGAATTACCTAAATGAATGGACCTCTGAAACAGCTCCTATGGTCAGATCTCAATACACACACTCAGATTACAAAAGGTGGGATGGGTCATGTGAAGCAAACCTGTGTCTCTAAAGCTTGAGCAGATGGAACCTAATGCTTCAGAAGCAAGGTAATTTCCTCCTGGAGGTGAGAATGTAGAATGCATTTGTTCTCCCAGAATACTTGAGAAAACAGGAAAGGTCATCACATATTTTGTGAAATGCTGGATGTCTATATTTCAATGACAGACTGGAGTGTTTGTACGTTTTCAGAAAAAGGTGAGAAATTAAACACCTATAACAGCTGAACACATGGAGTATGTTTCTAAATCCCTTATTTTGTACAAGGACCTGAATTACTCAGTCTGAAGTTGAACAGCAGGTGTGTGCATCTTTCTACAGAAAAAGGTGAGGAACTTTATGTTTCTGATGTGTCATAGAGGGAGCAGTCAGAAAGCTCAGCACTTACAGTTCTGTTCCGCAGAGACTGAAGGCCTAGTTTATCTGTCATTTCACTGATTGGCATGGCATTGGGCAGATCCTGCTTGTTTGCAAACAGAAGCAGCACAGCATCTCGCAGCTCATCCTCCTGGAGCTAAAAGAAAACACAGGCATGTCATTGAATTGCCTCAGTTAAGTAAGTCAGTTACTTCAACAAACACTAAAAAAAAATAATCTAAATACTGATTGAAGGGTGGTAAACATCTTCATTCTTGCTCCTGAAGTCACTAGGTAAGTACTGAGTGAAATTTAGCTAGTGCACAACAGAACTCCTGTAATTAAGGAAGCCACCTTTCAATTTTAAAAGTTTGAATTTATGGGTACTTTGCTGGTGAAATATTCTCTAACACCCGTCTGTTCTTCCAAAATTCTTTTTCTGCTGCATTTCTATCAAGGTTTCATGAATAAAAGGTTCTGACACATCATTAGTTCTCTACAGTGTGGAAATTACAACTCGGTGCACAACGAGACCCAGAATTACCAACTGAATACAATATGAACTGTACAGACTCCCTAAAACTTTAAAATCCTAAATCTCTTCGGGAACCTGGCAAACATTCAAAAACAGGACAAGTCAGTATAACAAAGATATTTCAGAAGATACTAATATTTACCATTTTCTGCAGCTCTTCTGCTGCTTCCTGGATTCTCTCTCTGTCATTGCTGTCTACCACAAAAATGAGGCCCTGTAGAAAGTTAAGCAGACTTGAAAAATACAATGTATATGTGCAGCACTATTTTAAAACTGCCAAGATACTCATATTGAGAGTTGTGATTGCTTACCTAAGAAAGGGGACAAATTTAACAGAAATTCCTGGTTTTAACAATGTGTGTCTGAACAACTACCTAAGTCTCAACTTCAAAATAAAGTTAGGGGGAAAAAAATGCAGCAAAACTACATAAACTAACTCTTACCCTTCCCCTTTCAATCCCTGTATTGAAAATCACAAGTGCTTCACCACCTCATATTTCGCTGAAAAAACTCACACCCTTAAAGTGATGCCTGAATTTGTATCAAAAAGTACTTCTAATGGCATCTTTGCTATTTAAGTGTTCTTCTTACACAATTTACTCTTAACCTTTTAGTCTGAATACCCTGCTTTTATCATTCTTTTTGAGAAAAGAGATCCTTAACAGGACAGGAATAAGGAACTGAAATTAAGTATTACTCTATTCACAACAGTATGGTGGTGCAAGGTCCCTCCTGTCAGTCCAGACCTCTGTATTTTTCTGCACCAATCCTATGCATTATGCTGCACACAAATATCATGGAAACAATTCTATATTCAGCACAAAAAATACCCCAAACAAACTCCCTCCAGAAGTTTTCTGATAGTAATACACAACTTACCTCACTACAAAGGTATCACACGTATATCCCAAAAACTGACTAGTCACATCAGCGGGAAGCTGCCACTTCAACCAACTGCTAACAAGATCCTTTGTCATATTTTAAATGCTCAGCTTACTAAAAACACTGATTTAGCACAGTAAAAGCTGTATGTTTTAAGAGTTCCTCACAACAAACCAGCTGCTCTGGCACATTACAGAACTCTGGTTGATCCTAAAGGACTGGATCACAACTACACTCACAACTAGGTGTGAAGCCTCCAGGGGAGGCTACTTTATTCTAGCTTCAACTAGAATAAAATCTGGGTACCCTCAGAAGTTGCAGGAAGTAGTGCAGAGCCTTTCTGAAAGAAAGAAAACAACTTTCCACATGTACTCTACAAAATACAATGAGGCTTTACAAAATAGGTCTTTAACTATTGCCATCTGAGTACTCTTACCTGTGTGTTTTGGAAATAATGCCTCCAAAGAGGTCTAATTTTATCTTGACCACCAACATCCCAAACTGTGAAACAAATGTTTTTATATTCTACCGTCTCCACATTAAAACCTAAAAATGAAGGAGTTTAGTAATTAGAAAAAGTTAATTCTAGTGTTAAAACATAATTCTAACCATGTTAAAGACAGATATTTCCTATTCTAACCATGTTAAAGATAGATACTTCCTAAGGCATACTTCTCCCAAATACGTATAAATACTGATACAAGTAGGTATATTTACCAATACTGAATTGGTAAATCAGGAAGAAAATTGACTGAAAGGGAAAAAACCACGACTCACTGAAATCCAAGTGGCTGAGCAAATCTTTCAGCCACGAACTGTTTTTTTTCCCTGATGTTAGGGGGAAGTGGCGCTACTGATCTGGCTCCTACCCTGAGCATCTGCTCCTGGCCACAGCAGGGTCTGACACAGTTATGTTATGGCACTACCAGACATTCATGTCTGTCTTGATTCCCATTCTAACTGCAAAGATAGCAAATCCCTGCACCCTTCAGAGGCCTGTCAGGTTTAAAATAACAAGAATAAAGATATAAGAACTGGTGATCTTACCGATAGTGGGAATTGTGGTGACAATTTCTCCTAGCTTCAGCTTATAAAGGATGGTGGTCTTACCAGCAGCATCCAAACCAACTAGAAGGAAGAGAAAAATTGCTTTAGTTCACAAACTGAACCACAACCTGCTAATTTAAACACATGTCATTCTACACGCAGAGTACTGGGGGGTTTTTCCTGAGAACAGCTTTTAAAACGCTGTTAACTCATTGCTGAGAAACTACTGTGTGTTTTCCCTCTACCCAGAGGTAGAGAGGTTCTCCCTCTGCTGAGAGAGAACAAGTCATGAAGACAACGAGCTCAGGAAGCCACTTCCATTTACAACCTACAGGCTCACAAGTTTCTAGTCCTCTCCCTTAGCGTTTGTGTTAGCTGAGCTTTATCATTCCTGTTGAAAGCTGCTTCTGTGTAACCAGGAAGATTTTAAAAGCCTAGCAGCAATCTACAAGTGGCACAGTTTCTAACTGATCACACACTGCAACTTCAGCTTCACAGGCCCATGGACCAACTGGAGCTGGCACTGCACATCAAAGACACTCCTGGTCCCTTATCCCAGCCTCTCCTCCCTTGGCTGAAACGTTTCTTTAGCACACACAAAACCACACACATCAGGGATCTGTCACGATCCTTCCCCACCACAGTGTGCAGGTTTTCTTCAGGATATCATTTCCACACAGTGAGATCCACCAGGATGCTTCCATTAGGAGTCTCCTCCTGATGGCCGGGGATCATTACAGAAAACCTTCTGCACCTCAATTTGCTCTTCTGTTTCTAAAACAAAACTTAAGCTTGCTGGTTTTCAGTCTAAGCTATGTGGTACATATGGGATCTTTCAGAAATAAAATTAGGCCTAAAAGACATTCTTTAGACGTATCACCAACACTGCAAGCATACACTATAGTTTTCTAAAACTCTTTATGAAATTGCTTCTTGTTAAGCATTTTAGAACACATAAATGTAACACAAAATAGAATTCTTTAAAGTAGAACCCAATAGTAAGCACACAAGCACCCCCATAAACAGCAGGTACTAAACACCACAGCCCAAGATGTCTATCTTGTGGCTGTAACATTTTGCCCAAACAAAAATATCCCCTACCAAAAGAATTAGTTAATACTTTTGCAAGAAACCAAATGCTATCCTCATTTCTTAAGGATAACACGCATTCTTAAGCATTCTGAGTTAGCTTCCTACTCTGCAATATATTAAGCTTTAAGTGGTTTGGTGACTTGCCTATTAATAATACAACTGTTTCCTTAGCATGGCAAAAAAGGGGATTCAAAATTACCTGCTCCTTCGGAATGAAGGCAAACTCCTGAAAAACCTCCTTTTTCTCAAGACACAAACTGCTGTTGCAGCAAATGAATTTTAAAAACCCTCTCTATAATTGTCCTATATTCTAATAGTGTGCACAGGATTACACATACCAATGCAGTTTCTTTGGTAATCTCATTGCATCTTTAAAAAAACAAAAACAAAAACAAAAAAAAGAAAAAGTTGTTTTAATTGTTAATGTCATGACAGCAAGAAAGAAAGGCAGTGGGATGGGAATCTATCATCAGGTCCAAAGGTTCCTGATGCCCAAAATGCTCAAAATGAAATTCAAGGGGTTTGAGTTTGCTATTGTTTAAGTGTTTGTCCTCTTCAGAACCACACACAAGCGTGGACAAAAAAAGGCAGCGTGCAGCAGAAGTTATACAAGAACTTGGAAGTCATGAAACCTGCAAATGGCACAATTCTCCCCACACCAGCTGAGTGTCAGGTCACCTTACAAAACCCTCTAAGCTGACTTCTCAATACTCCACCTACACCGAAAACCAATGTTTTTTACCAGCACAGTGCTTGAAGCCCAACACTATTCACACAGCTCAACCTCAAGGAAGCACTTGTAGGACACGTAGATGTTCCCAGGAACACATAATGCCTGTTATATGATAGGGTTTTTTCCCAGTAAATTAATAATGAAGTAATTTAGTGAACCAATCAGAGTTACAACTCAAAACTCTTCTCTTACTACTCCCCGCCAAAAAAAATTATTGTTATCAATACAGCAAACACCGACTTAAAAATAACAACATAAGAAAGACACCATTGTGAACACAAACTGTTGGGGTGTATTTGAGGTTTATGCTAACACCACAGATAAAGAAAAAAGCTGATCTCATTCCAATTAATGAACACACGGTATCTAGATCAATTTGAAGACACGACTCAGAGTTAAGAAATTAGAAACTAGTCAAGAATTTCCAACTGCTTGCTCTAATAGGAAAATCCTGCCCCAGCTCCCCGCTGTACCCTGAGCACTCCGGGGTGCTGCAGAAGGCTGCAGTGCCTATCACAGAGCCCAGCTCGCTGAAATCCACTCCGAGCCACTCTCCGCGTTAAGCTGTGGACTTTGCACTGAGGCACTTTGCCGAGTTAGGGTTACAGGTATGTGCTTTCCTCTCACTTCACACTCGAGGCAGAAGCCTAACTGAGGGAAAGACCTTAGGTAAACCCCTGTGACCCTGTTTGCAAAAACCATCTCTTTTGGCCAAACTGCCAATGGTATGAAGTCTAAGAAGCAAGTCATGAAAAGCATAGGCACCGTTCATATTTCTTACTCCAATTTGCAATTTACCACCCTTTAAAAAAATTTCAGAGCACTCAAACACATTTAATCGTTTGAGCTGGTAGGAAGTGTAACTATTACTTTTAGTAATCCAAGAATAAACACATTTACATTTGAACTGGAACACTAAATGTAAACCTATGTGCTACTGCCACGTCATAAACTTCACCAAGATTAAAAGCTACATCTTAAATCCCCAAAGAAAGGAAATTTCCAATTCTACATTTTCAGTGATTCTACTGCCTGCCTGACCGTTGCCAAGACCAAAATGTAAGGCACTCGATTAAGGGTGTGACTTAAGGCAGTTGTACTGCAAAGCACCAAGATTACAAACGGGAAGCACAGACCTGCACTTGCAACCACTCACCTTTAAACGGAATCAAACATCCTCTTCCCCTACCTGGAGAAAAAATATCTACAGTGCTCTCAGGCACTGCTGAAATCACTGTGGTTCTAAGCCCTTTATTCCTCTTTAGGAGTGTTTTGCTCACAGCCTGTCAGCTGTGTTTCTAAATCTCAAGCTTCTGGTTCACTTGTCCCTAGGAAAATCATCCCTGAGCACACCAGGTCCCTCATGAAGCACCCTCCTGCTCTCATCACTCCTGGCTGAATATCGAGCTGCCCCTGCTATCACAGCACAAGACTTGATAAAAACCGCAGAAAGGCAACAGCCTGCACACCATCAGCTGCCCGAAACACCCGCCCAAATAAAACCCAGCTAAACGATTGGCATCGGATACACTGACACAATTCCCAAAGAATCCGACGTTTTCCAGCCGAGGTATTGAATAATTACCTTTGCATTTGAAGCTCCTGAGCAGTTAATTTGTCAGTTAATACTTGCACAAGTAGGCTAAGACACACAACATTAAATTATGACACTGAAAGGTGCACAGTCAATCAGTATTTTTCTTCAAGGACAAAAAGCCACCAGTGAAGAGTTTCACAGACAAGGTTTGGACTGGGTGTTTCTACTCGTACAGCCCCAGTTGTCTAATCTAACTTTCAGACATTCACTCCTATCCCACAGTTCTTTCTTCTCCCTCATGTTATGCCCGTTTGTAAAGGAAATGCATCAATCTTCTTTTCATCCATTTTGTCCAAATAGTAACTTAATATTTTTGAAAACTACTTCCTTTTACGAGTGTATATTTTTTAAAAAACAAAGTTCCAGTAACACTGTAACATTAAATATCCATTTCTTATCATAAATTGAATTTGAGAACATAAAAAATGAGTTCTATTGGTAATGGTTCCCGATGAGAAATACTCAAATTCTGCAGAACTCAATAACACAAAGTCTGTTTTAGGAGCTAAATTAATTCTAATTTATCTTCAAGTCTGCAGAAACAGAAGAAAGCTGTGAAAAGGAAGTTAGATTTATAAATTAAGTATCTGTTGATATCAACTCATTTAATATTTTTCCTTTAATTACTTTACCCCATGAAGTTATTTCTTAATTGGTGTTCTACATATGGAAACTTAAATGTTTGGCCTTGAAGAGTCCCATTTTCAAACCACACACTGAACATTATAACCTTGAGGAAAAGTTTTCATTCTATGCCAATATCATTCAGACATCTCTCCTCAAAGTGCTGATCTATGACATCGAATGCTATGAAGAGATTATTTTTAGTGATAGTTACACAAAAACCACCTGGTTCAGTGTAGCATTCTGCTCCTGAGCACCCAGTTTATGTCCTGTAACACATTCTCACCACAACCAGGTTCTGCTCTCCTATACTGCCAAACAAATCCAGTGCTGTCCTGTGCCCTGATCCAGCCCTGCAGTTTCACACAAGGCCCTAAAATAATTTTTTTAAGAAATACAAATTCATCTGAACCAACCGATAGAAAGTGCACCTTTCAAAAGCCATCTCTAACCTAAATTTGCCTTTATTTCCTACCAACCCAGAGCCTTGCAAGCAGTTTAGATCTGTATGACATCACTTTCCTGTTTGCAGTACTGTGCAAAAAGGAACAGAACTACAAATACCACAGCCCCTGTCTCATCCTACAGTCGAGCTCGCTCGAAGACTTGATTTCATTTCCTAAGAATCAGATGAAGAGTCTGGCTGTCAGGGAGGCAACCAAACCACCTCCTTGAAACCAACACACGTACTAAGATGTCTTGAAGACTAAAATTACTCAGGTTATTTTGAAACGGATGAGAGTCTCTAATTTCAGACAGATAAGACACAATAAAAATTACTGGGTACGCAATAACGAACTTTGCCATCACAAAACACACGGAGAACCTGAAAGATTACAATTTTTAAAACCTGCACCGCTGTGCCTGCTGTGTATATCCAGGCAGCAGCAGGGATGGGTGTGTGCCAGGAAGTTTCACAGTCAGAACCTCTCCCCTTGCTGGCTCTATCCAAATGAGCACTTTATTTAATTCCTTAGGACAAGCTACCTCAGTCAACGGCCGTGAACCAAATTCCATTCGCTTTGCTAACAGAATTTGAGAAAAAATTTAGAGGCGAAGAACTGTTTGTACATAAAGCTTGCAGGGGTGGGTAGGTGGGTGGAAGAAGGCAGGGAAGAACTCGAAGCGGAGGAGGAAATACCGATGCAGTGTGTGCTGGCTTTGACCTTTTGAACTGTAATCGGAAAGTGAGAATCTTCAAGAGCCACTGGCTTCAACTCCTACACGGTCCGTATCGAGGGAACCGATAATTCCAAAATAAATGGATATTAAAAATAAATCATTACGGAGCTGGAGACAGTAAGACTAAACAAGCAGTCTTACTAAGCTGTCAAGGGAATTTTATCGGTTTGTACACGAGGCACAAAACGAATGCCCACAGAACCGAAACGCCCTTTCCCGAGAGCCAAGATACGGACACCAGAGCTGCCCCCGGCTGCCGAGGCTCGCCATGAGCCGGCACTTCCTCCGGCCCCGGCGCTGCACGGCCCGGCCTTTGTCACATCGGGCTGGCCGGGCCGCAGTGCC
>VWZN01016109.1:1652200-1663605 GCA_013396955.1 Regulus satrapa
GGCCGCGGGGACGGGGGGCGGCCCCGGGAACGCCGCGCTCGCCGCCGCCGGGCCCAGCCCTCACGGGGGGACACACCCGTGAAACCGGGCCTCGGAGGGAATCCAAATGCACCCGGAGATAGCGACACGGACACTAAACAGCAAAAATCTAAGCACCCCCTCCCAACACCTGTAAAAACCAAACCGAAACAAACCAACAAAAGGCAGAGCTGGGCCATGTTGCTGTACTATCGTTAATGGTGTATATTTATCCACTGCTGGGCCATGGTCTGAGCCTCGCCAGGGGCTCCAAACTCCCCTGGGCAGCAGCGACCCAGGGAGCCAAGAGCAGTGAAACCGAGCCCAGCTAGCGCCAGCCTTCCAGTAACAAGCGGCAATTATTTATCCTTTACTAAAGAAAACCATCCGTAGTGATCTTTATGATGATAGTCCTGAACCACAGTCTGAGATCTGGCTAGAGAGACAGAGAATGGAGGCTGTTCTTCTCAACTCGTTTGGGCTGGAAGGGTTGGACCATCTCATTCCAGCCCCCTGCCCTGGACCAGGACCTTCCACTCAAAGCCCCCGCCAATCCTACCCCGAACACTCTCAGGGATAGGGCATCCAAACTACTCTTAGGGATCACGTTGAAAACCTTATTCTAAATTATGCTATTCTGAACCCAAGACCTGGTGTAAATTAAGATGGAAAGTAGTATTTTTATAAAATAAATAAATCATACCTTAAATCTAGTTTGTGCCCAAGATGTGAATGTGGTCCTGATCAGCCATGAACACTATGAGGAAGCTGTAATCTAAGGAGTCCAGTTCTAGGTTTCCAATACTTACCTCTCTTCTGAATGTTCAGAGCATTCAGTATTTACGCTTTTTTTTTTGAGCTAGGAAAGTGAAATGGATTTCTTTCTGGATTTCCAAGCTGGCCTATTCTTAGTGTATCTGGGTCCTTAACAGATACCTTTTCACTGTTTCAGTTCTTTGAGTACAATCCAAGAAACATTTGCTTTAGAATCCAGGCCCTGCCCTTTGCTTTGCTGAGGATCTGTCATATTCCAACCACGATGCAGAATCAAACAACAACACCACTCCACCACAGCTCTGGTCAGCTTAGGGGTGGGTACAGCTTCATCAAGCAGCAGTCTTTGCAAGCTGGACAGCTTTGCTTACACAGGAGAGAGGAAAAACCAAGCAAACTAAAACACACCCATCATCTAAGTCACATAACTTCCAAAGGAAAAAAAAAAATCAAAACTCTTTTATTTTTGTTTAAAAAAATACGTATTTGCAGTCATGTGCTAATTATAGTTGTTACCAGTTTACATGGTTCCAAGAAACGACACAGTGCTCCAGGTTAAATAGTTAAGATAATTCAGGGTATGAATGGCCACTTAAATAATTTCTGGATTAGAAATGCTTTTCATCAGAATGTGCAAAAAAAAAAAAAAAATTAATTGCAAGTTAGCAATTAATGCTGAAGTGGTATAGTTTAAGTAACATAACAGATACATTAAACTTTTGGCTGTGAGTAATTGTATACAAAACATAACAGTATTAAAATACATTATTTTCATAAAAATACTGTTGGTGACACTTTATATCTAAATAAGATATTTTTAGAAAGATGGTATGAAATATTTGCTATACAAAAGCATATTCTTATAGCAGGATTACATCGTAAGATTTTAAAAATTCAATCCAAGCACTTAAATACAGAGTGTTTTTTTTTTAATAACTCAGATCCACTTGACATATAAAAGTATATGCTGTGTGTACACTATAGCATTATGTTTACTCAGCTTATAACTGGTCAAAGTACAACACTGCATGTGGAGCAGCTGAGTTCTTATATACCACAGAAACTTGTTCCGGAAAATAAAACATCCCATTCTTTTTGCTAAATATGCAAGAGGAAATCAGTCTGTATGCATGTCTGCTGTATGCACATACTGAGAATAATTTCATGCTACAATCTTTTTTTTTTCCAGTCTGACCACCTGTCCAGAGGCTGTTTTCAGCTGAAGCCAACATTTTCTCCCTCCAGCCTCATCACCTCCTCAAACACCTGACTGGATAAACCAAACTTTAATAAAGTATTCAAGTTAAAAACTATAATAGGAGCTGACTGGTATGATGTCCAACTGAAGCAGACTGTGCATCAGCTAACTCCACAGAAATCATGGATTTTAAAACCCCCATGGGAACACCACAGGGTTTATTTCCTGTGATGAATGCTGCATGCTTGCAATTATATGAGTGATCCAGTTGAAATGCTGGATGTCAGCAGTTTAAAACCACAAATCAGAATGTAATTACTTTAAGGCATGTCAGAGCACCTTGATAACTGATATTGAGTGGAAGAGACTTCAGGAAATTTTTGTCATCTGCCTTCTCTTCTTTAAAGATGTATCAGTATCATGGAAAGATGGTAAGAAGGAGAAATGCACAAAGTTAAGAATGGATCTGATAATTTCAATTGTTCCTGAAACAGTTTTAAAAGCTGTGATTTACCAGTACAACACCTCAGTTATAAGGCATTCTGGCCAAATCACCAATATGTCAGTTGGACTTGCCACTAGCTAAAAAACTAAAAATAAAAAAAAAAACAAAGAAAAATAATCAGATACTACATCAACAGGACAGTACAGGAACAATATTGCCTACCCCTGAGGAGGACTGGGTATAGCAGCACCAAGGGAAAAACATTCTGCAATGCCAGCACTGCACTGTAGTCCTTTACTGTGGCACAGCTTCATATGCCCACAGGTAAGAGCACTTATTTCAAATAGTATTAGACAGAAAAATCCCTTTAGTTGCATTGGTATTGAAGTGGAAAAAACAGTGAAAATGATATAGTGGGCTATACTATAAGTACAGTCCATTTGTAGTGTTAATGTACTGGTTGGAGCTGTGTTCCAAACTGGGTAAGCCACTGTCTTCTGTGAGACTACTTGCCTTTTGGATTTCAGCACCAAAAAAGCCCAGCAGAAATCATGTAGTGCCACTTTTGAGCAAGATGTCCTGCAAGTCCTCTGGCAGTGCCAGTATAATGTCATTGATGTGCGTCTGCAGCTTTTTCAGCGTGTCACTTTTCACAGGCAGGTGTTCTCTGTCAGCCTGCAACTGCAAAGGTACCAGAAAACATCACTTGTACTCAAAATGCAAGGTGACCTTAAGAAATATCAAAGTCATGTATTAGAAAAGCTGGGAAATGAATTCCTCACTTGCTGACTGAGTAGGAATTTGGAAAGCAGCAGGTTTCCTCAGCAACCACATAACAGTGAGAACAACATTGATTTAGACTCTCAAATTACAACAAAATTTGGTTGTCTTCTTCCCTGGGGATGCACATCAGTCACAGAGCTCCAACCAATTTAAAAACCCAAAAAACCCCAGCAATACAATGCTTCCAGCATAGCTGGATGATATTGGGAAGCCAAATAACTTTTCAGGGAAGGCTGAAATTGACTGGTTTTGTTTTTAAAGCCTGAATGAATGACTGACTCTTTGAACTACCTAGATCATGAAGAATATTCTCATTTATCAACTTGCAAACCCAACTATATAATGCTTTTATGCATTTAAGTCATGTTCAATGCAGCTACTTACCAGTTTATTTTTTAACTTTAAGACAAGATCCACAGTTTCTACCTCAGTATGCTTCTGACTCCAAAAAACCAAGTTCTAAAACAACAACAACAAAAAAAAAATTGGACACTGAATTATTTATGGTTACATATGTAATTTTCAAAAGATGTCTTAATCTATACCTAACATTCTATACTTAATAGTTAGTCCTATGCCATTTGCTAACCTCATTTTACTCATGTCCTGCCTTTACTGTAAACTGCAAAATCTGCTTTATTTGCGTGTTTGCCGAGTACTTCACATAACAGCAAACTTGAACACAAACATAATACAAATAAATTAAAGGGGAAAAAAATCCTGCCAAACAGGCTTAGGTTGAGAAAGAGTATCTACAATGCAAAATGGCAGTGAATGATTACCAAATCAGAACTGCCAGCACAATGGAGTATTAAAGTAGCTCAGGGCAGTGCTTACTGTTCTTAGGGCATTAAAGGAGATGACAGTGGATAACCAGTAAGATACAATCAAGTGACTTTTCTTATGCAAGTTCTGCTCCCCTGCCTCCTTACAAATCATCTATGAAAGACATTTGTTCATGTACAAAGAAACATTTCTTTCGTGGATCAAAAGAAAAAACAATAAACGAGCAGAACTGGTAATAAATTTGTTACACATTTCCTTTTCTTTGATTCAGTTAATGTCAAATACAGCTCGACAGAATCTAAATTGTATAACTGACCTGCAAATTATTTGGTCTGCTCTATTTGAATAATCTGTTTGGATTTGCTACATTTGTAGTGTTCAGGAATTGACAAGGCAAGGGATAAAACAAATGGCTTTTGAGAAATAACCGGAGCAATTTTGTTTGTTTTAAAGCTGTGGTGTGTTGCCTTACTTTGTTTTTGTTCTTCCTATTCCCTCTCTCGCAGTACAATGTCTTCTTCTCTTGCAATTCCCTTCTCTATCAGTTGTTCCAACTCAAATTATATTGATACCCACTCACTTCAGCTTCTTAATTAAGGAATGGATCTTACAACATCAGAATAGATATATGGCATTTTGTTGTATATAAACAGACTTCATTTCTAAGCTTTCCATTACTATGGATCAGTTGTAGACTTATTTACTAAATATATCTGATTAGCTGAATGTCAAATTCGCTGAATATTTACCCTTAAAGCTACAAACTTTATTGTCACTGAAAATATATTGTCTAGGATGGAAGCTGAATAGAATAATATTGTCAAGTAAGATGAAAAAGCCTTTTCTGGGGGGTGGGTGTGTGCAGTTTATTTTAAAATACACAACAAAACAAAAAGTACTAAAGGTAGGTTTTACAAACTATGACAGTTGTTATGACAAGTGAACTGTATTTCATACTGTTCTCTTGCTGTGCAAGTCCTAGCTTGTACTTGTTTAACAAAATCGTGTTTTGCTAGATCAGGATCCACAAAACTCAACAGTTTTACATTTGACCTGTGAAAACAGGAGGAAAACTGACTCATGGGAGAAGGTATTTTTATTAAAAGATGATAAATATAATGGCAAGCACACATTTTTCTAACCTCATTACAGAGTGCTTCTAAATGAAGGGCCTCTAACTTCTGTGTCATTTCCTTCTGCCGGCTCCTAAACCAACCATCAAAGTTTGGTGATTTCAAAAAATGCCTGGTAAAATACCAAAGAAAAACACATTTGAAATTTTAAGTACATTTGGTTACAGAGTTTTCTACATCATCATGTGTAATTATATTTGAGACTGATTAAGATATTAGAACCCTTTCTCTATACACTTTCAAAAAGATGTAATATTCTAAAGTAGAGATTAACAGGTGCATCTATTGATTAAGACTATGATTGAGAAAATAATGTAAACAACATGTGTCTGAAACACAAAGATTAGGGAATTTTAGGGAAAAAAAGGATCAAGGCTTTGAAAAAAGCCTAATTTTTATCTTTGTGTTTGATTGGAAGGAGGAATCAAGCCAGAACCAGAGAAAAATCCACATATAACACTGATCAACAGAAACCCGTAGCATTAGCTACAGAGGAAGAGATTTAAGCAAGTATACTTGGAACTATCAATTTCTATTAAAATATATATTCTAAAAGAAAATCTTATTCAAATCAATCCTGATTGTAAGTTTCCTCAGGAAAAAACAGCATTAATACTACTGATCTGTTTTAATTTATGTATTTTTATGTTGATGAAAAATGACCTGTAAAGTCCTATCCAATCTCCCTTTAAACCTGAGGTGAGCTGTGGTCCTGCTTTTTCTAAGGTCTTCATGAAGTCATCTTGGCTAAACTGCCTCAGCTGCGGTGGACTCTACGGAAAGAAAAAAATAAATTAGCAGTTCTTAATTTCTCTAATCACCCATTTCCAGCTCATTCAAATTATACTTCCTTACCTTCCAGGGTGATATGCATTTCTGCAAAGGCATTAGGCTTGCCACGTAACGTTCCTAGGGAAAGGAAAAGGAAGGGTTGTTTGCATAACCACTATTAAAGAGACACAGTCCACATGCGTGTTTTACTTGACTGCTTGTGACCACAGCATTTTCTCTTCCCAGTGTTAGTACAGGGTGGGGTTATGCATATTTACCACATGAGAAGACAAGAAGGAGCTTATCTTATACAGACTGTATTTCCCAACTCCAGAACTTGAAGCCAGTAAAGTTCAAGAAGGACATGAAGCAGAGAAGGACAGGAAGCAAATGCACACATGGAATATCTATATCCTGAACTTAAGCCACTGGTAAACAATCTCTCTTTTCTTTGGGAACAGTCCACAGGTACCTCCGTACCCTGGGTGATTCCAAACAGTAACCACACTTGGTATCAAGCATTTGGAAGAGATTTTCTGAGTCCCCTACCCAAACATTAGAGTCAGAATTAACCCACAGGAGACTGTCTGAGCTGTGCCCATCTCTGCTCTAGCAAGGCTTGGCACAGGCATGGCCAGAGCCCCAAGAAGTCCAAGGCTTGATTCCAGGGGCACACTGCAAAGCTACTGGACTTAGGGTAATTCCAGAAAAATTCCTCCTTATCACTTATGTAAAAACCCCATTAGTGTAAGAACTCACTAAAGGAATGATAAAGCTTTCCGTCAATTCCAAGAAATACCGCCGAAGTATCACGCTCTGTGCTTCTGTAGGACGTTTCTGTTGTACTCCCTTCAAAAAAACCAGCAAAACACAGTCAGTCTGTCACTCCAAAGTATGTAGGTAGTTGTGATGGGTTTACTTTTTATGAATATTATAAATCTGCACTCATTTGCCATATGCCCACACACAGCACGTCCTACCCTGAACCAGGGAAAGAAAGCAATAGCATCAACTCCTTTTGTACAAACATTTGTCTTTGCAATTGCTGATTTTTTTTATTTTCATGAAAAGAAACTCAAGGAAAGAAAAATTTCCTTTTTCATTTAAAATCTGGAAACTCTAATTCTTATACACCTCACGTGTGAGACTTTTAGACCAAAAAGACCAGAAATGGAGATGGCAGAGGATCGAAAACCTCCACAGATGAACAGACAATACCTTTAATTCTCTAAATTATTAAGCTAACCTACTGAGGTCCACCAATCATATGGTTATAGAAGCTGCTAACAAGGCAGCAGCCCTTCTACAACGAGGGTGTATTTACATCTATTTTGTTATGAACTGGGGCAAAGGAATCAGAATCCAGCTTCATTTTGATTACACAAAGTGCAGCCTTATATGAAGTGACTGTACAACAAAAAACACAAACCAGCTGCCATTAAGAAGTGACCCACCCCGTTACCTTTTGCAACTGCTTAACAATTTCCTCATCTTTGTTCAAGTATGGCTTGTAAGAGGTGTAAACACCTAAAGAAAAAAAGCAGCATATAGCTTATCATAAAGGAGAAACAAAGTAAGTCTTTTAAAATGAAAACATGGGCAATTTAACTCTGAAGTTATTACCAGGTTTGGAGTCCAAAGTTTTTAGGTTCTTCAGTTTTTTCACTTTCACTTGCTTTGGAACTTCACCTGCCAAAACACATAAAGCCATAGTCTTACTTTACGACTAGCTAATATTTTAAGAAATATTAGAAACACTGACAAGAATCCAAGTATATATCCAGAAACACCTAGAAAACACATGGAAAACAGGAAATAGACTTTTCACTTCATGTAGGTGTTCCTTGTTGAAAAGAAAATAAAACCCAAGTACCTGAAAACCAACAAAAACCCAAGCAAGCAAAAAGTGAACCAAAAAAACCCCACAAACAAAACCAGCCAAAGGAGAACCTTCTGAATCCAAACAGCCAATTAACACAGATCTATAGCAGAGAATCATTACTTTCTTAATTTCATATTTTTATTTAATTTTCCTTTCTTCCCTTTAGTGTAAATGCTTTTGGGAACAAATCTTTGGTACCTGGCATAACTAAAAATTGTACAGAACAAAATAAAATAGTAGCCATGGACTAAGTGTTGAAGCAAATTAATTTAAGTCTCCTTTCTCATAGGCCATACTAAGGGCATTTGTTTTGTTTTCCCAATTTATCCTACTCCAGAAAACTCTAAACTCTGTTCACAGTCTTGCAGCCTCAGCAGAACCTTCCTCCTCAATCTATTTTGATGCTTGACTCCAGAAACAGTAACAGCTAAAAGGCTCTTGGAACTGCAGAGTTGGGGGAGAATGAAGGAAAAAAAAGACCTAACAACAAAAAATAATCACAATCCCTCTTCATCTCTAAAGAAATAAAATACAAATTTTTAAAGACAGGTTAGGAATTTACATCTCTGTAACTTCCTGGCTAAACATTTCCCATAGCTACATCAAAACTAGAAATTGTATATTAGATTTGAAGGCCACGTGTTTCTAGTTTTCTTCAGTTTCATTAAGATTCTACTTTGCAAACATTAACTTCACAGCAGCCAAGTGACTCTTCCCCACACTACCCTAAGCCTCCACAGGTATTCTGACCACAGACAGACACGGTATTTGAAAGTAAAGCAAAACCATGCCTTATTATATTGAGCACAGTATCCAGTTCTTAAATAATTCAGTGTAGTCAGAAGTTAAAATTCACTTCCACAAAAATTAATTTTATGGTGTTTTATCTTAATTGCATATTTATGCATTCCCACTGTCAGAACAGCACAGTGAACCTGAAGCAGCAAACAGCTAATTCATACAATAATTAGAGTGGTGGCAGCTGACACATCATCCAAACATTATATGAAACTTCTTCTCAATTGTGCAAGGAAATCATCCAGACTGAACAATTAATAATTACTGGAATATTGCCAGATTGGAAATACATTATCAAAATACTGTCAACAACTTTTTAGACTACTGTAGCATTCAAACAGAGCTTTCACATGGGTGTTATATTCTGTGCTGGCTGTGACTGATTTATTACATTCTACTCACACTAAAATGAACATCAGGAATCTATGATGTCTCATTTTAATACCTTATTGGTAGAGATACACAAAGACAGGACTCTGTGAAAGGTAGAACATTAACACTATTAATGAATATTACTACCTTTTGCATTTAAGATACTAGATTTGAAAAGACAAGACATAGAGCAATCAAGATTCTAATTTTACTTGACAGATTTACATCCATGAAAACTTACTTGTTTGCAAATAAATAAACACACAGATCCCTTTGTGCAGAATTGTAAAATAAAACTATTTTATTTTACCTGGAAGTTTGATATCTCCAATTCGGATAATGTGAGGCCAGTGCTGAAGTGTTTTAGCAAAAAAGGGATTTGTCACCCCTAGAATGACAGACGGCCTAGAAAAGTAATGAAAATGTTTAAAATATGACAGCAAGAGCTTCTCCTTTATAAAATACAAAAGATCACCTTAAATTCTTTACTTGAAATTATTTTCCTTTGGTATTTAAGAGTTACATTTTAAATTGCATATAAGAGCACAAATGTTTATCAAAGTTTCAATGTTTTAGAAAATAAGACAGTGAACAGTGAAGAATAAAAATGACATCATCTGCTTAGATGTGGCTAAATTCTGCCCACTTGCAATGGTGACAACAGCACAATCTGTTATTGGGGTTTGGCGAAGTCTTGGTTTGTTGTTTTTGTTTTGTTCTGGTTTTTAATGAGCAGGAATCTGACCCATATTCAAAAGACAAATTGCTACTTTTCAGGGTTTGATTATAACAAACTCTCAGTACTTGAATGTGCATGTCATTAAGAAAATGAGACATTTAATATCCCACTTGCTTTAAGCAGCAGTTATCAAGTGATGCAGCACAAGCACATTAAGAGCACTATGCCCCAGCTCACACTCTGCCAAATTTTCCTGCCTGCTCTGCGCTTGGCATCTGGCCTGGGGAGTGCACAGGGGCACCCAGGGAACAAGAGGCAGGCAGAGCACAGTGCTGCAGCTACAGCACAGGCCTGCAAAATTTGGGATTGATTTGGGATAGCACCGATATGATATGAACATGTTTTTCAGTATAGTGGTTGCCATCCATTTTACAGACAAACATCTGCTAAGGAATATAGCAGTAAGTCTCATTGAAACTGCCATCTTAAAAAGAGGTTATCATGATTTTGTTAGATTGGTCTTAAAAATCCCCAGATTAAACATTTGCCATTGTTTGTTTCCTAACTTCTTTGTCCTACGTGGAATGAAAACTTAAATCAGCTAATTATTGCATTCTGCAAGGTAAATCTTACAAAAAAAACCCGCAAAAACCTAAACCTAATTCTTTAAGTGATAGAAATCCAGACTAGTCAAACAGTATTTTAATACAAATTTATGGTTACAAGTAGCTTTGAGCATCATCTCCTCCAGAGAGTTTGATTTACTTACGGGGCTTGTGTGCGAGTTGTGTATTCCTTGAACTCACTGTCATGGATGGTGAAATATGGCCTGAAATCACTGCAGTACTTCAGTGGGGAAATACAGCTGCAAGGTACAAGAAGGATGAGCTTGGTTTATGTATTCAGTGCAAACTTCCATGAAAGACACCAGCAAATCTAAAATTCGTAATGCTTTGTCACACTCGGGTCAAATGAAGGTCTGCTCAGCTGGAATCTTACACCAGCTCCCTCAGTCACAGTTAGAAAGCTCTACTACATTTACCTAATAAGGGCAAACACCGTTTCTGAAGACTCTGCTGGTGATGGTGCCATCACAACAAGTGGTTCTCCCAGCAGCACCAGCTCCCAAAGCATCTGAATGTGGAAAAACACCGGACAGAAACACCTAAAAACAGATTAAGGTATTTTAATACATTTGACATCGTAAAACACATATTTCTTCTGGTTAATAAAGGCATAACAATAAGCTTGTGGTAGTATTTTAATAGCAATTTGAAAAATGAAAAATACACTTGTAAAATGGCACGTTTAATAAACTTGTTTATTTCTTGCAGCTTCCGTCTGTATATTGTCTAAACTGTGTTTTAGCAAACTTTACAGAAAAAGAATATTAAAATCAACACTGATAAGTGTTAGCTTACAAGCCACGAGATGTGTTAAGGAACTGTCATAAATCCAAAAACACGTGGGAGTTCACAGCTAGAAATCAATTAATCAGTCTGAACTCCTACCTGAAAAGATCTACTTCATGAACAGTCGGTAAAGCCATGGAGATCTGAGCATCTGCCTAAAAGACATCGCAATGCTTGGTTTTTAGTCATCAGAACACCTAGGTATTAAATGAAATGGTTTCCCTTAAATGCTTACAGACAGTAGACAGTATATAGCCTAATTATTTATGCACTGCTGCAGTATATAGTACATTATCTCCACAACTACCTTTGTGTTCTATGAGCAAGACATCTCCCAAGACACACACACACCCA
>VWZN01016109.1:1680956-1714206 GCA_013396955.1 Regulus satrapa
GCTCCCAGAAGCTGTAGACCCGTTCGGCTTTATCTGGTGTAGGAGAGGAAAACAGTGTAGCTCTCGCACTCCATCCTAAATCGAGGACCGCCTATTCTGCCGGGGTTTAAGGCACGAAGATGGTGAAATGCGGATTGCTGGGTGAACCGATAGGTCCTTGTTGTGGATCGAGGGCTTTGTATTCGCCTTCCAGTTCCTGATCCGTGCCGTGTGTGAGAGGACGCTAATCTTTCTCCTTCATCCCCCTTCCCTAAACCTCTCCTTGCTTCCATGTTGCATTGGTCAGACTTTTGGTCAGTGTTGTTTACGGAAGGGGGGGGGGGGAGAGAAGGCAGTTGAGGTTACAAACAAAAGTACTTGTATGACTCATCTACTTGGATTTAAGACATTGTATCCTTCTTTCTCGGGGCCTTTGCTTCTCCCTGAAGGAATCAGATGCTTAATCCTATTCTTCCAGAGGAGGATGGATTGAAAGTTGTACGTTTTAGACTTTTTTTGGGCCACTGCTGATATTATTAAAAGACATAATGGGACTTTTTCACTGGATTATTGCCAGAATTAGTTTACACACTGAAACAATGAGTTGCTAGGCCTCTCATACGATAACATTTGCCCTGCTTTAATATAAAGTTGCTGTGGAGGTGTTTTAAAAATTGTGGAGGACAGTCTGCATCAGAAGAGGCTCTCTTCATCTCTGGTTGGTGTGGCGACCGCAATCTGTTCTCGATGCCTTCAGCCTTGGCCATCTTCACCTGCCGCCCGAACTCCCACCCGTTTCAGGAGCGACATGTCTACCTGGACGAGCCCGTCAAGATCGGCCGCTCCGTGGCTCGCTGCCGGCCAGCCCAGAACAATGCCACGTTTGACTGCAAGGTGCTGTCCAGGAACCATGCTCTCGTCTGGTTTGATCACAAGACTGGCAAGGTAAGATGTTTATTTAAAAAACACCGAAGCCTTGCATTTGTTTTAGCAAGCCCCTGTAGATTGCGGATCGCTCCGGTCTTGCCGTAATAAATAAGGTTGCGTAGGGCAGGAATAAGATTTGTTTTAAAGGGGTAACTTTCCGTGTAAGTTGGTGATTTCTTACTAAGCAGAAGCTTTGACTCTGATGGGAAGTGTATGAAACGATCACTTGAAAATGGTTAGAGCACTGAAAGGCTTGCACGTATCTTATTTATTACTGGAAGTAGGTGATTTTGAGGTGAGTCACGCAATTGTGAAAGCACATTGTATCAATATAGTGGCGTAGTAGTATTTTTTCAATTGTGGAGAAATTACTGTTCTATCGGTGCGTGAAAATTGATGGTGAGGAGCGTTGAAAAATGGATTTTAAAAAGATACTGTGCTTGTTTGGCACTCTTCCTACTTGTCCTTTTGAGGTTTTGTGGAGCATTTTGTTTGGTTCCGACAGAAGGTTTATTACTGGCAACAGGAGTGTAATGGGTGGCATTCATGATACCGTCTGATTGTAAGTGAAAACGATTTTAAAATACATCCTGTGTTCTTAACTGTTCCGCTCACGAGTCTGGCACTCTTGTTAAGCAAAACTGAGGGGTCCTGTAGTGCGTGCTTTGTCCACTAGGGATTGAACTGGGACAAGTAAAGTTGTTGTACTTAATGACTGTCAAGTTAATTTTAAATATCCAGCGAAAAATTAACAAAGGGCAGGCTGCAGTTGCTCAGCACTGTATTTATTTTCCAAATATGTTGATGTTATGCTCTAGAACTTAACATGTTCTAAGTCAGCTGGTTGTTAGTTTCACACTAAGTCTTTCTATGAAATGCGGTCAGTGTACCTCTGTGGATTTTAAGAATAATATGGTCTGTAATTCATGCAGATTTTTTCAGTAGTATGACACGGCATGAGGAGCAGTACAATGCAGTCAAAGTTCTTAAACCTTCCATTGTTAACTATCCTGTGTTATGCAATACTTGGACGTGATGGGACATGACAAGCATTTAATTTCTTAAGGCTGGATTATGGCGTGGCTTTCAAGTTACCTGCAGGTAATTGTGCTATCTGTATTGAATGTTTCATTAAGCATCTTGCTTTGGCTCTACTGTTTATGTGATGTGAATTCTTGGATTTTAGAAAACTTAAGTGCTTGACATACTTTCAGTTTAAGTTTAGTCTTTAACCTTTCTTGTTTGACTCAACAAAGTATAATGTTCCGATTTATTGTGCTGGTTTTAAATTAGAAAGTGTTATGCATATAGCTTTTTAGCAGAATTTCTTATGACTTATAAAGCTTTTAAGACCCCCACGTGCTCTATTATGGTTGCAAATAGTCTGTCATATTCAAGATGATTAATTTGACAAAGCAGTGAGTTTTGAGCAAGTCTGCTAACTGACAGACAAGCTTCAACAACCATCAGCTATGGGGATTTTCATTTAAATTTCGGATAGCTTCGGCTTCTCTAGTATGGGTAAAAAATTTATATGCCTGCTCATTTTATTTATCTGTTTTAATATAGCAACTTAGTAGTAGTAGTAGTAGTAAATAAGAGGGCTGTATTTGATAGTTCTTGAGAAAACATCACGTGAAGATTTGACAGAGGTCTGATGAAAATTGCCAAGGCGGGCGTCTGTAGCCATGGTGAACAAGTAAAGAAAGGGTTTGGGATCATGCCCTGGAATCCACTCCCGTTGCGTGTCAGATGTGGTGCTGGGAAAGGTTTAAAGCACGGCTAGAGCAGTGTGGAGAATTTCAGATTCTGTGCTTGTTTGTTGGCTCTGTGACTCGCTTTTCATCTGGTTGAGTATGGGAATGGTGAATGGTGAGGGAGGGGCAGTGTGCCTTTAGAGATAATAATTATCAAACGCTGTCGTGGGAAGGCAGGTAGGAGATAGTGATTAATGCAGGCTTGATCTCAAATCACAAGAACTACTTAAAATAATTCTGTGGTGTTTTCAAAATACAAACAAAAACGTAAAACTCTGCCAGAACATTTACATGCAGGAACGTCTATTATCATTGTTTACATAACTGCTAATAAGCACATCTCATTTAGGAAATTGTCATTATCCTATCAATGACCTATATTTAAACCTGCAGGAATTCTCTTCGCCAGAGTATTTGTAAACATTTCTTAGAAGCTTTATATATAGGACACTTATCAACTCTGGGTTTTTCGAAAGAGGGAAGACCTTCAAATGTTAATTTAGTAATGAGAAAAACCTGCAGATATTTCAAAATAGTTAGTGAATGATCTGGGAGTACGGTTTCATAAGTTGTGAATTTGGCAATACTGGCATTACCAGTCACTCAGTCCAGTCTCTGTGCTGCCACTTGAGCTCCCTTTCAGTTATACTCTAATAGTATTTTTTTTTACTGAGGGCTTGGAATTTTGTTAAGTGAATCATGTGGGTGATCCTGTTTACTACATAGTCTGTAAACAATTTTGTCAGTATTACCCGTGAATAGGGGTAGAACCTGAAGAGAGGGAGCATTAGTAAGCAATGCCAAGGAAAGTAGTACAGAGTTTTTTTCCTAGGGCAGAGGAAGGTGTAAGCTGAAATGCATCACATAAGTAGACCAAGCTGAAGATAACATGTTATTTACAGTTGAAAGATGCGAATGTTTACTTTGTATAAAGGCGTTTTTAATTATGCATGGAAAAAAGTTATTTGCCCAGGGAGGTAATGTCTATGTAACACCAGCATTATTAAGGATGAAAACAGAATGAGCTTTCAAGATCGCCAATACGTAGCAATTAAAAGAAGGTGCTTGAAGTTGGATTTGCTTTTAAAAATATTTAAAACACAATACGTAAGCCTAAATATGTGTATGATAAAGCTGGAAGGAGATGGTGGTGAGATTATCTGTACTTGGACCTTTTCTGTGCATAGTAGTATTTTTATAGACGACCAGTACAGTGCTTCTTCCTTCCTGTGTTTGCAGATACAGCATTATAATTCCTAGTTAACTAGTGGATTTTTCATGCAGTGATAACATTAGAATATTATAATTAGAATTCTTTTTGATTTTATTTTTTTTAGTAATTACAAGTTAGTGAATCTGAGGTTTTTTTAGAGGTGCCTGAAAAAGTGACTCACTAGATATGTAGGAAGTAGATGTTGTGCTGAGCATGGAGTGTTCCAAAAAGTGTGAATCAAAGCAAAAGAAAAAGTAGGCTATAGTTCAGAAAATCTAAATGTGTTTGTTTCGCTCAAAGCACTGCATATGGGAATAAAGTCTTTTAAATTGTGTAACTGAAATAAACTTGGTTTTTTTGGGTTTTGTTTTCATTTCTAAAAATGAGCAAGTGAAAGACCTTTGAGAATTTGTATGTGACTTCCAGGCTGAAATGCTTCTGACAGATGTTTTAGAAGCTTTTAGTAGAAACCTGAGGCTTTCAAAATCTGGAATTATTCAGTGGCTAAGATTGTCGTGAGTTGCTATTAAAAGTATCTTTTACAGGGAATTCATTGCCACAGTTTACCAAAGGCTCTGAGCAATGGTGAAAGATGAAATATTTTCTTAGATTGAAAGCACTCCAAAGAACTGGTCATTTTTAATAACTAAAAAAAAAAAAAAAAAAAAAAAAGTAGGCACAAGTTGATATGTTAATGGTAGCGAATTCCATTATTTTAGTTTAATTTACAGCGGATTTGAGTTGAATTGAGCATATTCATAGCTTGCTGACTAGTATATTGAAATCCATAGTCCCTGTAATAGTACATGAAATTCATTAAAGCTGTGCGTAAGGGGCTTCTAGACTTAAAATATGTGAGATAAAATACCACAAAATACTGAAAGAAAACAAACACAAAACCAGATTGCACCTCCCCCCCAGTAAAACCTTCAAAAACCAGACTCCAAAAGAACCAACCGAAAATGCAACAAGAAAACCCAAACCAAACCAATTTTACCAAATGTCAACAACTCAAAACAACCAGCCCAAATGTTCAGTCTGTTGAACACAGTAAATTTATATGAAAGAAAGGAAACAAAATTTTTAAGGAGGAAATACATTACTCACTTAACATTACAGAAAATGTGTTGTGGATATCAAGAACTTGGCACAATTCAGGAAAGTGCAGAAAATTTTCTTTGGATGTTCTGTTTGTTCAAAAGTATTTTAGTAAATTTATCTTGGAAAACAAAATGGGATATGAAAAATAGTATTTGGAATTGCAGGGTTTTGCTGGGAGATTTTTTTTCCTGCTGTTTCCAGTAGAGAATCCTGTGATACTCTGGCCTTTTTAGTGTTGCTCTATGGAAAGGATGCTTAGTTTCCCATGTAGCACTTATTTTGATAGATACCACATCTGTTTTGTTTTTTTGTTTTTTTTTTTCTCCCCCCCTCTATTACATCTTTTCAACTTTGTTAGGATGGTTGTCGGAGAGATGAACAGATGTTATATTTTTCAGTACTCCTGAGGTTGCTGTCAGTGGAGCCACTACCTCCCAAACGTGGGATGCTTGTTCCAAGTGCCTGGGGGACTGACCTGGGATTTGCTGTAATGCGCTGAGGTGAAACTCCAGTGCTCAGGTGCTTCTGGTAAGAGGGTGATGTCAGGCAGCCCTCACAGACACCTGGTAATATTTTTATGTAAGTGCTTTTCACCCGGAATGAACCATCCCGTTTTATACCGGTATGATCGTGAGAGCAGTGTGGGGTTAGGGAGCTCTTGTTTTGGCCCAGCTTGAGCCCCGTGGCTTGGGGAGCCGCTGTGGGAGTGCGGGCAGCCCTTTAGAGGGGAGGTAAGGCAGTGCTGACAAGGATTTCCCTGCAGAGATACCATCTAGAGCCACTGCTGCAGAGTTAATACTGTAGCTCTTGGAACTCATCCATTGCAGTCATGCTGCATCCATCCTGAGCCAGGAACACCAACGCATTGATTAGGCTTTAAAAACAAACAAAAATCCCTTTTGTATTTGCAATGAATTTTTACAAACCTCAAATGAATCGGGTTACTTAGCCGGAATGAAGGCCAGTAAATGTGTTTTCCTTACATCTCTTATGGGATGGTTTGGGTTTGCTTCTGGTCCCGAGCTTATAAATGCAAAACCTTGCTTCCCTACACTTTATAAAACCAAAGTAGTTACTGATTTTTATTTTTTTTTAAATATATGTTAGTTGGGCAACCCAGTGATCATTTGCAGGTGGATTTACATGGCACTGGAGAAATACTTGGATTTGGCTTTATCTTCTAATTTTTCTTAATAAATGCAGCAGCTTCCATTTGCTTACTTGCCTAATGGAAGTAACTGAATTTATGTATGCTGTAAAGGGCCATGTGGGTGAGGCGTGTCTGTGTCACTGTGCTACTTTGGTTGTGTTGATTTGTGTCTGGCCTAGCTAGAATTCTGCAAAATGTGTCCATGCACACTCAGCTGTTTTGTTGCATTTTGGGTTTTGTCATTTCTTTTACTAGATAAAGTGGAAATGATTAGTGTTTGTGGAACCAGGACAGTGAATAGGGAGGAAGAATGATGTCTCCATCCCTATAGCTAGCAATTTTGCAGTCTGTTGCTGCTGAATTATATCACTATTTGTTGTCTCTGGATCTTCTTTTGATCACATCAATACTTGCTTCCTGTTAATGTTGCTCACTTGCTGAGAGTTTGGATTATCCAAGAGCTCTGGATTTTGTAAGATCTTGCTGTGACCGTGCATTAATGTTCCCAGCTTGTCTGTCCTTCCAGAAATGCTTCTGCTTGTGGCAGAATTGTTGGAAGAAGGCTCAGCATTGTCACATTTTTGTTGGATATAGGCAAGTGTTTTTTCAGTTTTCAGGAACATCAGGCAGAAAGATGGGTTGGACTAGCAAGCAGACATCTCTGTGCCAGAGGCCCAGAACAGTTTCCTCCTTGAAAAGGAAAATCATTGTGCTGGAGCCAGGCAATTAATTGGATACAATTTTCCTGTTGTGTTGTACCAGACTTGTGTGTGATTGAGCAATGCCTTAGAGTTTATTTCAGTCTTGAGAAAGTATAAATAAATGATGAACTTCCAGCAGGCTTATAATAGAAAGTCCAAAATCCTGTAGTAACACTGTAGTTGAGTGGAAAAACACAGAAAATGCTAGGCAGGAGTTGGACCTTTTTTAAAAATTTGTTTTGTTGGGGTTTTGTTTGGTTTATTTTTTTTACTTTTGTAAAAAATAAACATTAAAAGTACAGGGATTATTCAAGGGTGGTTTAGGGCAGGAGGAATTTATGGGGTCTTTGCAGAGCTAAGGAGTGTTACAGTATTGATAGTTGAACTGTGGTGTGTAATGAAGGGAAATAGATACTCTTCATAGAACTTTTAATGTTAGATTTTTTTTTTTAAAGTGGTATAAAATAACATAACCAACCATTGGAAAGACTGAAGAATTGACAGTGAGATGGGCTCAATTGCAGATGTGCTAATAGTGTAAAATAAGGGAACTTGTAACTAAATATGAAACAACCTGACAGTAGTGTGCTACTGTTAAAGTTTTTTTTTCCCCCAGTAGGAATATCTTGTTTAATTTAGTTTTCACATGATAATTCAAATATGTTAAAATATTTGTTAGAGAAAGTCTTCAATGCAGAAAGCATACAATGTCTCACATATGTATAAAAACTATGCAAGAGTAGAAGAGTGACCTTTTGCTCTTGTGTTGAGAGTATTGAATAGAAACCTAAGTATGAAGTTATTAGTGCTGCATATTCTCATAACTACACTTGTAGTATTTCTTCCATAAAAATAAAATAAATGCAAGAGCTTGAGATGGAAAAGTTACGGATGCTTGTAACCATGTATTGAGTAATATTCTTTTTTAAAGGAAGGAATAGAAATGTTATGTTTCAAATCCAGGATGACAAGCTGTGTCATGGGCCAGATAGATATTTGTACAGCAAGTTCTTTTGAAGGCATTTGGTACTGGCTGCTGCTATCTGCATATGTCATTAGTCTTATCTGATACGGAAGTTTTTGCTCTTAAATGGAACTTTTCCAAAGTTATTCCTTTTTTGGAAGTTGAACGAGATCGAGTTGAAACCTTAAATTGTCTTAAGACTTCATCTTTGCCATACTGTTGATGTTCCATAAGTGGTTTTTTTTTGCTTGTTTAACCCCACCCCAGCAGAGTTTGATGATTATGTGCCTTGCTTTCTGGTTTTGTTTCGGTTTTTAATTTGCTTTCTTGAAGTGTAGAGCATAATTATGTATGTTAGAAGCCATATCTCTTGATTCTGCAAAGCTGAGCATTTAGCCTGCCTACCTTTTTACCTTTTAATATTCTGGTGACCTTTTGCAGCAACTCCTGGCATATTTAATTGTCATTTTCTCGCTTTTTTCTTTTTTTTCTCCTTGTTGTGAGCTGTGATAGTTAGAACTTATAGGCAATAGAATTGAAAATCAGTCTCTGTATATTACTCTATATATTACTCTACTCTATAGTATTACTTGGGATTTTATTCTGGCATTGCTGGGCTTTGCACTTACACCTACTGTTTCCAGGTACTTAAAGAATCTGAAAGCTTTCAGGAGACATAATGAATTATTTGTAATTCTTCATATTTTGAACTCTGTTATTAAAACAATAAGCTTTGTTTTTTATATCTGATTGTGAAAGAATCCATTCTGCAGCCAAGTTATGTTTGCAGGTCTGTGATCTCTGTAGGTAACTCCTTATTGTTTTCTTATCATTACAGGGATTCCTCTTGCTGGATGCCTGAGGATTTTTAAGGTTATGTCAATATTAACACGTGCTTTTAAGGGTTCTTTTGTTTCTATGGCTTCCAGAACTTTAGGGTGGTATCTACTTGGAGGGAAGTTACAATGCTGTGAGCAAGGACAGCAAATCCTGTGACGTGGATGAGCTGGCAGAGGATAGCTGAGGTTGGTGTGTACCTGAGGAGATGGTCCAGTCCAATCTGCTGGTCCACAGCAGCTCGAACAAGTTGAGGTTGCTTGTGGACTTGGTAGAGGATTTTGTGTACAGAATTAATCCCTACCAGGAAAGAAGCTTCTGAGGTCAGTGTCAGGCATATTAGCTGTTAGATTAGCCCGTCTTGCTGTTTTAAGTTCTGTTTCTAACTTCTGGTCTATGTATGTATAATTAGGATTTAGTATTGTGCTTACCTGGAGTATTTCTTTTATAGTGTAACTTCCAATTACCACCAAAATGTAGCAGGTAAATTTAAAAAGAATTTCTGGAGGAAAATTTCTTGTCTGTAAATGAATGACATAAGAATGTTCCTAGTTGCACTCTTAATTCCATAAGGGTGGAAATAATACAACACTTTCACTTATAGCTGTCAACCACTACTTCCTTTTTACAAACTCAAAGGGGAATTCTTTTTTTTTCGCTCTTCCTCTTTGAGGACTTTTCGTAGACTGCGCGTTCCAGCACTTGTAAGAGAAAGCCAAGAACACAAACTCTCAGGGAAAGAGCCTGTTTGGTTTTGCAGTCTCTGTAGCTATTCGGTGTTAGTAAAGCTGCTGGTTGTGCTGCTTAACCAGAGCTTTGGTAGGTATATAAATATTGTCAGTGACAGTGAAGGCCAGTGATTTGCTCTGTGAACAGAGCCCTTCCTATGTAATTAAGGGGAGAAGTGATAGGCTGCTCTTTATATTAATAATATGTTACCTATAACACAGAGAGGCATGTGGATGTTGTAAGGCTGTTTGAATGCTCTTTACCCATGGCGTGATTCTGATCTTTTGTTACATTTGTGAATGAGTCGTAATAAGAAAGCGGAAAAGTATCTGTGCTGTGTTTAGATAACTTCTAACTTCCACATCAACAGAGAAGAAAATGTTTCTGGTGGTTTTTGTACTTGAACAAAAGCGCTACATCAGTACCCGAGGAATAACCTTCCTTTGCAAATGCATGTTTTGATTTTGAGTCTCTCTACACATGCTGCCTCGTTGACTGAGACCAGCACAGACTGTACATCCCTCCTGCTGCAGCATATTGCTTCCTGATCAATTTAATGCACATCTACATTTTAGCAGCAGATTGACCTTCCCTGACCCCAAGTTCAGGAAGCGGTCTTGGGAAGGGTTAAGTTAGCAAAACACTGCACCAACTCATTTGTCCTTTCTCTGAGCCACTCTGGGACATTGAGATGGGATTCCTGGGGGCTGCTTGGGTCACCCTGTTCTGGGATTTTGCCTGCTTCACAGGCCGGTGTAAATGTTCCTGCAGTTGAACAATTTTGAATGCAGATGTGCAGGTAAGAGGGTTTTGGTTGTTTTTTGTTTGTTTGTTTGTTTAGTTTCCTCTCCTGGTTATGAAATGTGTGTTCGGTTTCCTTCCTTCCTTTCCCATGCAGCTTAATATTGAGCCTTCCCAGGATAAGTTGCTGGATAAATTTTAGATTATGATCTGAGTTTTATAAACTAATACTAAAGGATCTTCATGACTACTATTGTTTGAGATCTGTAACTTGTACTCTTTGATGTGTGTTATGGTTTTTAACTTGCTGTATGCATCTTCTTTTATACTTGCTGTTCTGTAAATAATTGTTTTGTAATATCCTTTAAAGCCTATTATGAAGATGTAGCTTTGAGCCTAATGTTAGGATACCTGTGATCTTGTAACATTATTTCAGTGACTGGATCTGTTTGCTGTTATTATGCCTCAAATCGAGATTCTCCTTTCAACATTGCTTCACACAGTTATTATACAGGTGAACAAAGCTCAGTAGAGACTCTTCTGTCTTGTCCAGACCAAAACTTTGCAGACAATAGAAGGATTTAAGAAATAAGTGTTTGGTTATACTTGTAGACATTTGGAGTAGCATTCAACTGCTACACTCATGCTGAGTTGTCCCAAGTATTCTTTTTTATGGGACAGTTGTAGTGGCAGGATTTTAGAATGTGAATTTGTGATCATATATGGACAGAAAATGTTTTAACCTTGAAGTTTGTGTTTACAGACACAGTCAACATGCATTTTTATTTCAAAACTGATTATATTTAATACATAGAATCGTGTTTAATATTTTTATGTAATGGGTGAGATAGTGGAGACAAAAAAGAAGAGAAGAGGCAAATCAGCTTCCTAGGTCCAGTCTCTTCTGTCTGAAAAGAAGTTGTGAGCTTTGGAAAGTTCTGCTTGTATCTGCCAATAATGTGGTAAAAAAAGTCACAAGAAAAATATTTTGTAACATAGGAAGGAGCCAACTTTTTAAAAAAATTAATATTAGCAGTGATAGTACAATTTCTAGGACGTGAAAAAGGACTTTAGTGAGTGTACTGAGTCAAACATGAAAAATGGGCCAATTCAGTCTTTTTTGCTTTTTTTGACCCATACAACTCCTGGTCAGGGGTTTCCTTTCCATGAAGCTAGGGATGATAGAGTGAATGGACAGGACCAACCTGCTCCTGATCAGAGAATCGCAGAAAGGATTGGGTTGGAAGGGACCTTGAAGATCATCCAACTCCAACACCCTTGCCCCGGGCAGGGCCACCTCCCACTAGACCAGGTTGCTCAGGGCGCCATCCAACATGGCCCTGAACACTTCCAGGGATGGGGCAGCTTCCACTTGTTTGGGTTTGGGTTCTTTTTCCTCATCATTGTTCCTTTCTTGGTATTTTTTAACTTCATTTTGCTCCTTTAATACTAGCATAGTAGTAATAATAGTGGTTGCTATTATTATTATTATTATTATTATTATTATTATTATATTCCAAAGCAGAAAAAATTCTGCCAGCGCTTTTAATTATTCTTGATGAAATGTCCCATTTCAGTGGAAAAAACCCACACCAGCAATAAGTGACTACAAAATCAGACAGGTGTTAGGTTCACTACATTTGCTCCAACAGCTGCAGGGAGTGCACTTCAATCAGTTGTGGCCGTGAGCAGGTCTGAGTGCCATCTTAGCAGGGTTCTTTTGCTTTATCCATACGCTGTGTAGACTTAGGCTGCTGGAGGTAAGCTCCTTATTTCCCTCATGCATTGCATTTCTGAGCATTTGAAAGAGTACCAGCTATACTTGCCTTTTTAATGCAGCCTTTGAAGTATGAGTGTTGTTTGCTGGCATCTTAAAAGAGAGAGGAGAAAGTTTATCTGCTTTGATAAACAAGCCTTTGGGAAGAGCTCTATAACCTTGCTTAGAGAAAGACTGTGATGAGAGGGATATCTTGTATATTTATTTTATATAATCACAAGTACTAAATTCAGTTAACTGTGGCTTGTTTACACTATAAAACACTTAGATACCTGCCTACACTTGAGGCACAGTAAGGGTATTATCATTTAAATGTCTGAATTATGATAATGTACGTACTTGTTTAACATGCTAGCAGTGTATGAAGCCAATCTTACAAGTTTTGAGAACGTTATCATTTAAATAACCTGAGTTGTTTAGTTTTTTCAAGCATTAGAGTGTTATGTTCTGGAGTATAGGCATGGATGACTGTTCTTTATAAAGGTGCTAACATGTTTTTTCTGCTTGGCTAGAACTGTTAAAGATGTCCTATAGTAGAAACCCTGCATGACTTGCAACTTCCCACAATGCTAATGAGAAATTGGATTTTGAAAACTGTGCTGGAATATAATCTTTGTTATTTGCTGCAAAACTCAGAGCTGCGATTCAGAGAGAACTCTTGCTTTTCAGTTTCAGTTCTACTCTTACAGGATTTTGTTCCAATTCAAAAGGTGCTTTTTTCACTATTGATTTGTGTTCCTCCATGCTTTCTAGTACCTTTGACAGAACAACTAAAGCAAATAGCATAGAGCAAAAAATCTTGTCAGCTTACATTGTGCAGTGAAAATGTATTTTAGAAAATCCAGGGTCACTGAAGCGAGTTGTTTCTGAAAATGTTGGTGATAACACTTATATAGAGCGTGATGGATGCCCTTGCCACCATTAGGGCAGGAATCTGATTGAACTGGAAGAGTGAAATGGAATAGGCAGCAAATAAGCCCAGTGAACCCCAGCATCAGAGTGGGGTGTTCCTTGTTTCAATCAGCTGATCCCCTTGAGGCCTAAAGCCTCTGTAGCAGGGAGTTCCTCTCTGTGTTGTGTTTTTGTCAATTGCTGGGTAGTAACTTCCTTTAGTTTTTAACCATGAGAAAATACGATATTTCACGTTGGAATTCAATTTCCCTTTATTTATAGTTGAGAAGGTGAGAAAGAAAATGTTCTGCAGAACACTGATCTTTAGGAAGGTAGTCAACAAAACTGAAGAAATAGGAACAAATCTATGGCAGAAAAGACATAAGTCAATTTAGGGGCTGGAGAGAGGAAAAGCAAGGGAAAGAGGAGAGCAGTGAAAAGGTGGAAGAAACTTTTCTGCTTCCATTTCTCATTCTCAGGTCACCTTCTCTGGTTTGAGCCTGGCAGCCATGGAAGGTGGCCTTGAGGCGCTCAGAGGCTGCGAGGGCAGGAATCCCGTCCGTGCCATCAGGCTGGGGAGCTGATGAGCTGAACTTCATAGCAGCACAGAGGCTGAGCTGGGGAGAAGGAGGCGGGTGAGAAGAGCACTGAGCACTGCCGGTAACCAAGGAGTTTGCAGAGGGAATTCTACCAAGATGGGATATAGACAAGGGATCAGTGTTACCAGTGGATCGAGTGATGCAGGAGGGAATATTGAAACTGAAGAGCAATTGAAGTCACAATTGCACACTCTAGATTGCAAGTTGCCCCTTTAAAAAAAAATAAATAAAAAAAAGAAAGAAAACCCAACAGGAAACATGTATTGCTACTTCTTCTTTTTAATTTTACTTGCACGAATAAGCGCAGGTCTACGCTACTGAAAAATGATCACAAAGGTTAGAATTATCAAAGGTAACAAAGCTTTTAATTGGTAACGTTCTGTGTATGCTGCTTTAAGTATTTAATTTTAAAAAATGCTTATTTCTCTCAGCTTAATTTCTCAGGTTTTATTAAAATACTCTTAGCATTGTTGAAAAAAAGCTGTTGTTAAGAGCAGTGCAGGAATGGCAGTTGTAAGGAGCTGTATTTGTAGGGAAGTAAAGTATTTCCAGAGCTTACTGATTTATTTTTTTTTAAATTTAACTGGTCATGTAGTTGGAAGATGGGTCATCTTCCATAAAAGATTTTAAGAAAAATAGTTATAAAATTATATAATAGTTTCTTTATATAAGACTCTTCTGGGTGGGGAATGTGCTGTCTCTGCCATATTTGAGATACTGTTGAGCACTCCACCTGGTTTTTATTGTGCCTTGCTGATGAGAGCATTCCCTATTAGAGTTCACGAGGCGGTTTTGGTTTAGTTGAAATAGCAGCATGGAAATACTTGTCATTTATGTGCTTCTGTCACAGCTAAAGTAGTTTGTTTCGTACTTAATGCAGTTTTGAATATGTTGCTTCATGAAGTCTAATTCAGTTTGCATTTTAGTTGACACTGAGTAGAGATGAATCTATCCTTGAACTGACAATGATAACTTGGTATCTGCAGAATGTAAAAGCTCTAGTAGTTTTTTTTTTTAAATTAATGGTAATTGGTTTTTTTCTTTATTAAGTTCATTATTTGGTTGAATAAAGGGACTTGGTGATTCTCTTCTTGTGGGTTTTTTTGTTTGTTTTGGTTTTTTGCATTTTGAAATTTTATGTCTTGGGGTTTTTATTATTTATTTGTTTGGCTTTTTTATTTTCGTTCCTTAGGGACCAAATCCTTTTAATATGCTTTGAGTTTTTAATTGAAATGCAGCAGATAAATCTCAGAGAAGACAACCAGTAACTCATTGCAGTTCCATTGAGTTTCCAGGGGATTCATTGACTAACCATAGATACTCTTCTTTCTGTGTTGCTGAACAAAATATTCGTCAATCACACACAAGCTGTTAAGCTTTTAGAAAGAGAAGTGAGAGAATGAAAGGTGTTAGCTGATCCTGCATGACGTTTAGTAGTTATTCTTGTGTAACTGGCAAAGAAGTAAATGTTTTGCAGTCTATCAAAAAGTCCACTGCAAGAATATTTCTGTTGTAATTTTTTGTGGAACATTACTGTCAAGTGACTTACTCTCTGTAAATGATTATTAAATTTCTCTTAAAGAAATAAGCAAAAAAGCATTAATAATTTACAAATTGGTTATTGTATATATGAGTGACTGATAAAATCCAGAAGGAACTTGTAAAATTTTAAGAATTTATATTGGAAGCGTTGTTTATTCAGTATATTTAGGTATTCATAGAATAGTTAGGAATAATGATTTAACTTAAGTTGGTTTTAAATGCCTATCTTTTTTGCTTTTAGAATAATAGCCGTGTGAGTTCCCTTGGGATTTTTTTCTGTTTTGTTACTCCCAACTATTGATGTGGTTTGCCCAATTCTGTTCACTCGTTTGCTGTTTCTGGTATTTAAGTTTTCAAGCTAAACCTTTCAAAGGGAGGTGAAGAAAACATCACCGTTCCTGATGTGCCTGTTAAGAAACCTGAGGTTGAGAAACAGGTGGCAGAAAGCTGCAGGGTGGTGCTTGATGACAGTGTGTCACACTTCTCATTAGTTCTGCTTGGCACTGGATGAGCGGATGGCATTGCAGGTCTGGAGACACTCAGCTGCTGAGTCTGGAAGTTGGCAAGTTTATCCAGTTTGTGCAGTCAGGAGGTAGATAAGCTGCTCAAGTTCTCCAGTTTGGAATTAAGTGTGAAAAGTATAATGTAACAAGGTAAATGAGGCACCTTCGTTAAGAGCACATGTTTATTTTATCTGACTTGAACTTTTAGAGATAGAGAAGCAAGCCCTTGAATAAATATCCTAAAAATGCACTTTCTCCCATGAGAACTTGTTAAGAATTAAATAATATGCTTTAAGCTTAGGAGTTTAGCACTCCTTTGTTCTTGAGGTACCTTGTTGAACGTGGAAAGAGCACAGGAGATTGTTGTTCTCTCATGTTTTTCCAGTGCCTTGTGTGCTTTGCAGGTGTTGCTGCTACACGCTGGGAAGGGACTGGTCTCTCCCTCACCTCTCCTCTCCTCTCTGAGGGTGTTGTGTGTTCAGAAGAACCCAGAGGGAGGAAGCTGGAGGTGTCCTGTCTGCAGCTCTTGGAGCGGATGTTGGGGAGAGCACAGCAGCTGTGCGCTGCCCGGGGGGGTTCCATGGCTGCTGGGAAATGGCACTGCTCCCAGCACAGACCTGCTGGGAAAGGGGAGCTTGGTGGGATGGGAACGGTTGGAAATCCAGAGAGGAGAAAGCAGAGAGCTGACTCCTGACACTTCCCTGGAAGCCCAGATGGGAGATTGTGAGCGCAGTCAAGGAAAGTGCTCTGCAGTGAGGCCAAGAGATCTGCCAAGGCTTGAGGTGGTGCATGTGATCCTTGCTGCTGCAGTCTGTCATTTAAGGATGTCTAAAATACAGCCGCTTCCTCAGCCCCGAGGAGCTCCTGTCAGGTGGCAGCAGAGGCAGGAGGTAATTTTAAGATCAAGCAGGAGAAGGACTAGCTGTCTAAGGCTGTGTTAGACACACTAATTCCTGCCTTCTAACCAGAGCCGTGTGGAAAGGTACTTTCATGTGAGAGAGTCTTGCCCTTTGCTTGTTTCCTGTACCCTCTTAGATTTTGAAACTTTGGTGGATATTCACATAAATTTGTGTATAATCAATCAGGAGAGCTGTTACTGGTCTATATACAAATTTCATATTCTGTTTCTATTATAACAGTAACATCTTAATTGTTTTAAGGCTGGCTGGGCAAACTTGTGAAATTTTTTTTCTGGTAAACACTTGAAAATTCATCTAACAGAAGTGTCACAGATTTGTTTGAGATTCTACAATTTTTTTTCTTTCATGAAATAATGCAGAGCTGTAATAATCCAGTAAAACATGCTACCAACCTGCATCATATATTGTGTTTGATAGGCCTAGTATTTGCTTAAGACCCAAGTATACTACTTGGCTGTACAAGAAAATCTTTTTCCAAAAAATTTGAAAGAATAGGGTCACACGTGTTTCTCTTAAACTTGTGTTTAACTATATTTCTCTTAATGCTGCCGATTCCCAGTTGCCCAACCTATTTTCCTTTGAAACAAGCTTTGGATAGCATCTAATTCTAATTAAAGTTTATTAAAACTTTGTACTAATAGTAGACTAATTAAAGGTAGTGCAAAAGTCTTGCTGATTTTCCTTTAATCAAAGCGTGGTCTTGTCTACAGCTGTATTAAATTTAAGCTTGGATGACAAACCTCTTGGTATGTCAGAGCTTATTACTTAACAGCAAACATGTTTTTTGTGGGAAGGCTGTGTTTGTACTGGGAGTGCAGTTTGAGTGTTATGTGAACTTAATTGGAGGGCTCATCTGTCCTGGCCATACACAGTACAGATGCTTTTTTTCCATGGAGTAGATGGGCCAGTGTAGATGGGACTGATTTCGTGCACTCTACCAGTGCATTGCCACTATCATTAAGTGTCATCATTTTTAATGACAAGCTTGCTGAGCTTTCTTCCATGTTTTGTTTGGACTATAGATTTTGAAATAATTCTTTAAATGTTTTTCTTTTGAGCTTCTAGTGTATGTCCTTCTGTTAGTTGGGTTTTTTGTTTTTTTTTTCTTTTAGTAAATGAGTCATTCTCCTGGTTTGCTTTGGTTTCTGGACGTTGTTTTCTGATCTTCTGAGAGTATAGATAATGAATTGGTGCAGAATTTAATGCATTAAATGTCAAGAATATATTTCAACACAGGGCTGGCTTTGTACAGAAGAAGCCTAACTGTTCTCAGAACAGCAACTTTTAAAAAATGCTGATTAGACAGAAGAGATCTGCATGTTAATTCCTGTTCTTTTGCAGCATATGGCCAATTTCTAACTAGATACTTTTAACCACTGATTAGGAAGTTCAATTCCTATATTTAATGGGAAAAGCCTTTGACAGCATTCTGGTTTTGACCTGTGCTTGCTTATTCTGGGTAGAATTCCAGTAACTTGTGCAATTTCAGTATCAGGAGCGCTGAAGTTGAGAAACCTAATTTTAAAAATTGAGAAGTACAAGAATTGTTAATGTGGATGTTCAAGTGTAGAAGTAGCTTATCTAGGAGGCTTTAGACTGTAAGGATGGAATGCATATATTAGGTAACCCGCAGAACTTGTGGGTATATTCCTATAATTAATGGAATATTAAGTATTAAAGAAGAACATGAACAAGCAAATCATCATAATAAAAACAGTCTTCCATCTGTAGTTCCTGCTCTGCTTTTTCTGGCATTGGTTTTGCATTACCCAGCCTGGACATTGTGTTGTATATTATGGCTTTGCCCTCTAGTGGCTGCAACTCAGCTTTAAATACTGAACGGAAAAAGCATTTTCATGCTTAGGGAAGGGATTTGCAAAAATTTTTTTTATGATGGTTTAAAGAATTAAATCATCAGGGAAGGCAATTTCTTCTTAGGCTGACAATCTAGAACCTCTGATGCTACAAAGATGTTCTTTTTGTACTTTGGAAATTTTTTGTATTCTAGAGGGAAACATGGCACATTTAGTACAAAAATTTCTAAGGCTTGATAATGACTTTTGAGAGGTGTGCACGACCCCCTCCCCAGGCTTTGCAGTGGAAAGGGAGTGGGATTGCCAGCAGTACCGTGCAGCTCCCCTCCTCCTAATGCCACTGGACGTTGGTCACGGGCACTCGTGTTGTGGGTGCATTTCTGTTGACAAAGAGATTAAGAGATTTGGGTTATTGGTTGTTTTGTGTGTGTGTTGGTTTTTTTTTTTTAGCTGATTTGAAGAATCACATTCCTGGGCACAGGTGTTACCAGTGTAACATCCTGGATGACCCCGATGGGAAATAGCTGGGTAAAAAGCCAGTGAAAGCCGTTCCTTGGCGAGTTTTGCCATACTAGTGACCTGTCTAATCTGTAAATCCAGTGTACCTTGTATGGGATTTTTGCCCTTGACTAAGATGTATGACTCGTGAGTCACTGGGATTGGTTCTCTAATTACCAGATCCTTGAACACCTTATCTGCCCTCTGCCCATTCCTCTGCTGGCGTGGCGCTCACATGAACCTGTGAGAACGTTCCCCCTTATTTTGAACCCGATAGGACACAGCTAGAGAAATGGCTGATCAATATTCTGTGAGATTGCCTATCAAAAATCACCTCATGCATTGTCTCCCATTGCTGTCTGACCCATCTCCATATGTGGATTTCGGAAGTTTAAAATAAATAATCTTTTTCTTTATCGTGAAATTGTTGATCTCAAAGGAGCACCAGAATAAATCAACCTTTGTTTGTGAATACCAGTATTTCATTACTACTTGCTTTGTAAGTGCTGATCCAGGAATGCATTGCAAATAAATACAGCCTCCTCCCAGGGTATTTTTGCTCTCACTTTGTTGGAGGTATGGCTTGGCAGTACCTTGAGTGCAAATATTAAACTCCCAATTGTCAGATTTCTCCTCCGTGCTGGAAAATGAATTTTCCATCTTCCGATGGAGCCGCACCCATCTCTTTTGGTGTTTGGTTTCCAGTTAATTTCATTTCCTCTCTGCATGGAATGCTGCAGTTCAAAACACAGAACGAAAATAAAATAAATTTAGTAAATTTTTTTTTTTAAAGTTTTGGTCTGTCCTTGATGCGGACAGGTCTTTGGAAAAGCAAGGAGAGTGTTGCTCTGGTGACCCGTTGTTTTCAGAATGAGGAACTGTGTCATGAACTCTCACCACACTCTATTTGGGTAATATTTGCGGTTTGGACCTCTTACAAAAATACCTTGTTTGACATGATTAAAATTAGTGCAGTGTCATTTGTACTAAGGCAGTTCCCTTCAGTTAGGACTTGTACTTCTGCATCTTTATTGGCTGCCTTGAATTTATATCACAGTAGCTTCACGTTTATCCTCAGCATGGGCATTTTAGCTGTAGTTTAGCAATGTGCTGGACATTATTTTCCCTGTGTCACCCGTGCTCTGTGAATTAATAGTTCAGCAGCAGATGATGGTAGAAACATTGCCAACATTGCTTTGTGCACAGGAGAGGTGAATTTACTCGGCTTGCTGCAGATGTTTGTTTAAAAACCAGTAAAAATACTGTAGTGCTATTAGACTAGTCCTTTCAGATGGAATATGAAAGGACTTAATAAAAGAAAGGGAGTAAGTTTCCTAAATTTCTCAGGATATTTTGAGAGATTATATATATATATATATATAAATACTGAACCACTGCTGCGTTGCATTTGGAGGTGTCTGTGAAATCTGGCGTGGGTTTCTTTATCTGAACGTGTGATCACTCAGCGTTCTCTGCCATAAACCAGCAGCAGTATGGAATTCATGAGAGTAGGTAAACACAGTGCCTTGCGTGGAAGGAGTAGAAATGAGAAATAGTTTCAACAACTCCCTTTAGTCTCTAAGCATCTGAAAAGTCAGCATGAGAGGAGGCTCTTCTGTGCCAGGAGTAGAGGAGCTTTGATGTAATGATTAACTAATTTAGCAACTTAGCAGTGAGTAGCAGGAGGATTAAGAAGCTTTTGCAGCTCTGCACCTGCCTTGAAATGTCTGGGGTTATGTTGGGAGTTGGAGTTTCCTGATAAACTAACGACCTGTCTCATAACCTTTTGCTTTTGTATAAGTAGTTCTTCTCTTCTGGCAGAATATCTGGTAATCTTGGTTTCTGTTGTGGTTTTTCTCCACTTTGCTTGCAAATGAAAATGTAATTGTTTGCTGATAGAAGTTCAGTAGTGCAATTTTCTGAAGGAAGATTTCCCTTCCAATTAATTTTTTGCTAGTTATTTAGTTACCTCGTTAGCTCAAGATTTTTGAGGAGGTAGAAACAATGGATAATATTGGTGTTGGATTTTTCATTCCGAGTGTTTACTGACAGATGCAGATAGTATTTCAAGATTGCTTTTTAAAAAAAACTGGTTTTCATTTGTTTTCTTCTTTTTCTGTCATTTCTAGTTATTCTTCAGTGTTTTGCCATAAAAGCAATTAATTTGGTTTCTTTAGTAGATGCTACAGAAATTTGATTTTAGTTTTGGTTTATGCGAGGTTCTAATAAGGTCAGTTAAAATCTAAAGACCAGGAGAGATTTATGCCTTACCTCAACTCTTAAATTAGGGCAAAGCTCTGTCCAAACATGACAAACCTCTTTCTTTGTCATACTTTTCATTGCAGTAGTCAGTGGAAAAACCCTACTTTATTTCAGTCTTGCGCTTCATTAGGTTGGCCAAAGAATGTTAACTGTCAAGTTGAACCATTTTTTGGTTGTGAATTTAAGAATAACATTTTTTGCTTTCTGTTTAGTCTTAGTGTTCTTCACTGGTGCAGAATATTTATGGGTGCTTTTGCCTCCTAAAGCTAAGAGTAAATTGCAATAATACATTACAAACCTTTAGAAACATATGAAAAACGTGTTTGAAAAGACTTTAAGATTGTGTATGAGAATCTGCTCTTTGCAGAGCTTCTTTATTTTATCTAGATACATGTGTCCTACAAATAGAGTCTTTGGGAATTTGTACATGGAGAGCAAGTTAACTTTACTTACTGCTGTTGATGTACCATGTGGCCAAACTTTAATTACCTTCATTAGAGTGTGTAGTTTTCAGTCTAGTTTTGTAGGGAACCCTTCCTATAAGGGCATCAGGATTGTTGAGTATTTCAGCAATATTTTACACTTACAGTAATTAGCTTGAAGAAGCCTGGATTTCTGGGTAATGGCCTGTTGGGGCGTTTTATTTCTTTATTTGCAAGCTGCATTAAGTTGCAGTATATTTCTGTCATTGATTAATGTAGAGAACACAGTAGCATTAAGTGAAACCTCAGGAAGTCACCTTGGCCATATGTTTTCCCCAGGGTCCATGTTTGATGTGATGATAGAAGTTGAGATAAATGCCACAAGGTAATCGCGGTGCCACAGGGATACATGATATGGAGCTGTGCAGATGTCTTGTGTAACAAGAGGCTGAGCTTCTGAAATGAAATAAAGCAGAAAAGTTCTTTGCAAGAAGTACAATTTTCCTCTCGAAGTACTATTGCCTTCCTGTTTTTGTCTACTTTTTACTGGTTTTATGAGTACATAGCACAAGTCTGTGTTTTGATATGGAGCAGAAAATGTTCTTTCCAAGTCTCTGGATGTTATGTAAGACATTGTCATCTATGACAGCAGTAAGACAAAATAAGTCTCCTTTTTTATATTGTTTTAGTGTTCTAATGAGTCCATTTGAGCATCTCAGGATGATGTGTGAGTAATCAGTTCCTGGGAAGCTTTCTGTTGATTGTACTTTATTATTAATATATTTTAGCTTTGCAGTTAAATAATGATATGCCTTTAAAAATTCTCTCAGCATTTTCAGGATGGAATTAAGATAGTATTTGAGAATTCTCATGGAGGCTGAAAATTCAATTTTCTCAAGAATATTGTATGTAACTAGTATTGAGTTGGGTAGTTTTTTTGTGAAAAACTTTTGTACTTTATCTATAACCAGAATGGAGTTGCATCTTTTCTGAAAGTGTTAATATTCTTCATCTCTTTTGTGATTCACGTGCACAAGTTTTAAAACATGACGTAGTCCCTGTGAAGGCTGATTTGATTCCGCTGAGAAGTCAATAAATATGAAATTTTTCTAGTTATCCTGAAACCATCCAGCACTTGTAGCAGAAGGCTACAGAAATTTTTGTGAGCTGTGAGGAGGAAAGTTAAGTAAAAGAGACATTCTGAAGAGTAGTAATTAGTAACTATGGTGACAGATGTCTCACTGTAGCAAGTCAGTCTGCTATATATAAACCAAATTACTTGTAAATTAGAACTCTTCCTCTACATCTCTTCTTTTTAAAAATAGCTTTTTGCATCAAAACTAGTGACACTGATGTGTAGAGAGGGATCTATTTTTGTATGGTGGTGTCACATTTTGTGGTAAAACATTTAATCTTGAAGTTCTTGTTGAGTATCCATCTTGTCATTCTTCTCCTTTTGTCAGTGAATGCATTTTTGGATTATTTGAATAATCTAGGGATAAATCAGCGCTCAGGTACATGAGCAAGTTCTGCCTTTTGCAGTCACTTCATTCCTTGTGTTCCTTCCAGCTTGTGCTTCCTGCCAAAAATTTTATTTAGAGGAGGAATGAAAATTTTGTATCATGCCTGAGGTTGCTGCTGCTCGCATCCTTTGTTATCAATCTTCTACCAGAGTGTACTTACTACAGAATTTTGAGGAGGCCTTACACCATAATAGGGAGTGTTCAGGACTTGTTCTTTTGTGACTTGGTGTTTTTCCTTGATGGAATGTGATTGCTGCGAGGTGTTAATTTCACAACTGTCAAGTTAGACTTGAAGTGTTTGTTTTTAGAAAGTAGTTTGTGTTTCTTGAACACTGTGCTGAAGGAGGGTGAAGGCAGATAGGAGCCATCCTATTTGAAGGCGAGGGGAGCCATCCTTTGTGATATTGTTCCCATTCACATTGGTTGTGCACAGTCATAGTGCACAATAAGAGAGTAAAAGCTTTGTTTTCAGTTTAATATGTTACTTCAGTGTTGTTATATATGATATATTTATCATCTTAGGTAAAGGATAAACTTCTGTATAAACTGCTATCACCGTAACACTACTGGGTTTTGTTCCAGATATTTTCTTGGTTTAGGTGTTTAGAGTGCTGATAGTTCCTTTCAAAACTAAAGTAAATAAAAGCAAACTGCAAACGAGTTAGTGGTGTTCATGCCATTCTGCACTGACTGATGTTAAGGAATTCAGGAATTGTAATGCAATTTGTTCACTTACATTTTCACAGAATCACAGAATGGTTCAGATTGGAAGGGACCACAGTGAGTCATCTGCTCCCGTCTCCCTGATCCAGCAGGATCATCTGAAAGCATGAGGCACAGGATTGTGTTCAGATGGCTCTGCAATATCTCCAGTGAGGGAGACTCCTCAGCCTTGCTGGGCAACCTGTTCAGTGTACAGTTAGTGCAGAGTAAAGAAGTTCTTCCTCATAGTCGGGTGGAACTTCCTGGGCATCAGTTTCTGCCCACTGCTCTGTGTCCCATTGCTCGGTACCACTGATCAGAGCCCAGTTCTGTCCTCTGACACCTCCCAGCAGACACTCATAGGCATTGGTGAGGTCCCTTGTCAAGGCAGAACAGCCCCAGCTCCCTCAGCTACCCCATAAGAGACGTGCTCCAGTCCCTGAATCATCTTTGTGACCTCTGCTGGACCTGCTCAGGGACTTCATGCTCCTCCTGGACTGAGGAACCCAGAACTACACTTTGTGAAAAAACATGGATTCCATGAAAGCAAGGACAATGGAGATCATGGTTTCCTTAATTTTCTTAATTCGGTTTGAGACAATTGTCTCCTAATACAGACACTTCCAATTGTGGTTGTGAGCTGTACTTTGAAGTACTTACGTAGTTTATGTACTGATCCTGACATAGTCCAATTGTCGGAAGTCAGGTGGCTGACACTGCAAACGCAGCCTGCTCTCTGCCATTCTGTTCTTGACTGATGCTGCTGCTGTGGGAGGTGTGAGCATGTGGCTTAGGAACCAGCTTGTAAAGTTTGCTCATTTTTAGCTCAGGTCAGCATTACGTACCGAGTTGAGCAAGCTGAAAGTGGTAGCAGTTCTGAAATTGCACGGGGTTTTCAGCTGTCCCTGCCATCAAGCCAGCTTTGCTGCTTTCTGTGAAGGGTAAGGAGCAGACAGCCCACCACTGTCCTGGTCCAGCTGCCTCGTTCCTTTTGTCCATTACCACATGTGGGCTGAAGAAACCGGTCTGGAATGGTGTCGTGGTTGTAAAGTGTGGGGGACTGTGGGTGGAAGTTGAGGGCAGCAGTGCATAATCACGGAAACGTTTGGACACAAGCTGTAGTGATTTTTCCTCCTCATTTTCATATGGATGCACAAATTTTGAATTGTGAGTGTGGGTTTTTGCATTTGTTTTAAACTAGAGAACTTGGATTGTGATCAGGGCTGTAGCCAAACAGACATTTAATGCACAGCTAATCTATTGGTGTCTCTCAGTGCTGGGCATTGCCTTTCTGCCTACCTGAGGTGCTTCCTCTTCCTCCCCAATCCATCCATATTCCCTTCCCTCTCATAGTCCCTGTGTCCTTTTCAGGCCAAGTTTACTGACCACTCATATAAAACTTAAACTGAGTTACAGGGCCTATAGTGAAATTCAAAGCACTTGAACAACCAGGACGTGGCAAGGAACACAGGGATTAGTATTTTATAACCCCTCAAATAATGCGTCTAAAAAGGCCAAACTGTGTTTATACCCAGGCTCAGCTGTGCTGGCGCTAAGCTGCTTCTACTGGCACAGTTTATTTTGCTTGACACAGGTATGAGCAACCAGCAGGGTTGTCCTGGCAGTACAGACAACAAAACTTCAAGGTGTAAACAGACACAGGAACAGCTTGGTCAGCAGAGGAGTGTATTCCCTGCTGTCCTTTTCCCTCTACCCCTCTGAACTGTTGGCAAGTTTGGGAGGATAGAGTTGGATTCCTGGGAGTAGCTGAAGATTTTAACCTTTTCTCATCAGTGTAGCTCGATGTACCTTAGGCTTACACTTAGAGTTAAAAACACAGTGACTTTTTTTGTCTGGTGCTATATCAAAGAATGTTAATGTTTTATTCTTTTTTTATTATTGTTTATTACTGCACAGAAAAAGTGGTAAAGTTTATTATTCTTTAGAAAAGTTACTGAAAACAACTAGCAAGTTTTGCTTCACTTGAGAAACCCAATACTTACAGTCCCTGAAAAACCAACTGCCACTCCTTCACGCTGTTCAATCTGACTGGAAAATCCATTTCTTCACAGCTGGTTGTTTTTAGTTTTCATAGTGGGTGCCTGCCTGGAGTAGTTAGAATAATTTTGAAAAGCAGTTTTCATAAGAAATCAAAAGTTAATGAACTAGTTTTGTTGCTGAGTTGAAGGAGCAGGGGTTTAGTAACAAAGAGCTATTAGATCTATGTGTTTAAGAAACAGAAAACTAAATAGAAAAGCAATTTTGCTTGATGTACCCCACCCTGTGAATTATGCTTGCTCATGGAGACAAATACTTCTACTTCCTTGATAGGCGGGTGGAGTTGGGCAAGTGGGAGGGAAAGGAATTTAGGATCTGTCTAAGCAAACCAGAATGAGGAACTCAATTGGATCTGGAGATAATTTAGTATTTGAACTTCTCCTAAGGACTGACCTGGAATTCAGTATGGTTTGCACAGTGTACTCTGCTAGCTGAGTGCTGCTCCCAAAATGAGAAAATTGTCAATGTTAAGACTTCAAGTGAGATGAAATCATCTTGTAACAATATGAGAGAAAAAAAATTCTAGCCATGGTGTGACAAATGTTGGCCATGCTGTTTTGACGCTGGTATATACTGTTTTAAAGTCTTTGCTCAGTTGGACTTGTGCTCAGTGTACTTTGCTTCCTGGTAGAATTTTCAAGCATGCAATGAGTAAATGAACTCCCTTGCATTACTGCTTAGTGAAGCATTACTCCAGGGCAAGTATTCCAATTTCTAGATCCCTATTTACTTGCTGCTTTTGAGTATTAGCTTTAGTACTCAGGGGGTGCATTTATAATGCCTGCATTAATTGTTCAATGATTACTTAGTGCCAGTAGGGGAAAAGCCTTTCATCATTAACTGCAGTGTTTTATGGTTTAATTGCTCTTGCTAGCAGCCTTGCTGCCCCTTTGTGGTGGTAACCATGGCAAAAGTGAAGCTGCCATCTCCTTGCTGGTTATGGTTCATAATTTGACAAAATAATTTAAATCTTTCTGGTTCAAGATCAAGCCACAAAGGTATAACAGGACGCTGAAACACATGGGAGTTGTTTCACAAAGGAAATAAGAAGTGAGAAAATGAATGGTAAACTAGGCGATTGTGAAATTTGGGGTTTTTTTTACATTAGTTGTTTAGGCAGTGATAATTTATTTAATAAAGAGTTTTGTTTTTTTTTAACTTTGTGTAAAAGGCAATAGTCTACATTTGGGTATACTTATTTACTTAATGATAAATTCAGTGGAGTTAATAATATGGAATATATATTAATAATATGGAATGAAGCTGAAATAGGTTTAATTTTATGTGATGGTTTCTTCTTCCTGTATTTTTGAAGTTGTTCCTCTTCACATACTGAATCTCCCATCTCTGTGGACAAACTGCCTTAGTTTTCCAGCAATTCTTCTCCCTGTAGTTGTCAGAATAATTGCCCTGAACTGCAGTTTCAAGCTGGGTCAGATGGAGTAGCAGTAATGTGCTCTTAAAATGGCAAATGATGGCTGTACATAATAATGGCAAATATTAGAAGTATTAAAAAGCAGCTCAGTTGTTTCTTCCTGTAATTCTACTGTAATTAAATCCAGCTAATCAAATCACTGAAGAAGTGTGCTCCTTTGTTTTCAAGATTTTCTATACATCTCTGAGCCCATATTTTGTCTTCTCTGAGATCCTTCAGAAGTGTCTCATCCTGCATATTGCTTGGGAAAGAAAACACTTCATGGCTTTCTCACTTGTCAGGCTAATTAAGTTCTCTTCAGGCGTGCCTCCTGGAAGATGTTACAATAGTGATCATCAAACAGAAAGGCTTTGTTATTGCTAGTTGGTTTTATTACTTTGAAGAAAACAGTTAACCTAGATTTCATAAGTTAGGTTAAAATCTGTCCTCCTGGATCACAGTAATTTGCAACATCCTAATATTAGTTAGAATTAACATATTTTGTGTGGTTAATATTGATGTGTTATGGTTTGGTATCACTACAGAAGAATCTTCTATTTCTTTAATCAAAAAATACTAGGAATTTGTTATAGGGAGAAATGATAGTAGTATTGGTATCTAACTGCATGAAAATAGCACATGAGCTGATTTGGCAGGTTGTTGATGTTCTTCTGAGTCACTGACCTAGTAGAAGGAAAAGTGATTTTTATGCAGCATAGGTCAGAGGAGGTACATTTGTTCCATTTCCAAAACTGAACAGTAACTTGAAACATAATAAATCCTAAATTTGTGAAATAAGGACATAGTTCCTTGCAAAACAGGAAATCTGTAGTTTTTTGAAACTTCCATAATACAGTTCATTATGAAGGTGGACTGTACTAGAGAAGTTTGTATGTACTGGTGAACTGTAAATTTTACTTTAGAATAAAGTCTTCACAAATTTTGTAGAAGCAGCTTAGTAAGGTTTCTGCAGTTAACTGATCTTATTAATGGTGTGTAGGAGGAAGGGAATATAAACAATAAACTACTAAAGAAGAAATACAGGCTAGGATTTTTTTTTTTTTGTCTGAGTTGTTATGATAATGGAGCCTAAATTTCTTGAATACTTTGTGTGTTGTATTTTTTAAAAAAGGAGGAGAAACCAGCACTCGAGCAATATTAAGGATATGAATTGAGGAATATAGAGAAATACCATATCCTTGAATTCAGGATATGGCAATAATTTAACAGTTCTCAAAGGCTGATTTGTTTTGAAATGTGCGTGAGCTGCCGTCTCTGCTCTACATTGGAGTTGTTGTTAATATGAGGTCCCAAAGGGCTGGGACTTTGCTCCGGAGAGTGCATTATACAAGCAGGTATAATTAGGCCAGGATATGCTGCTGTTGGTTCTGGCAGCACCGGTTGAAGCACCTCCTCGTTTACCTTGCATCAGCTCGAAACTGGCTCGCAGTGACTCACCGAGCGCCTGAGCCGGCGCAGGTGACAGGAGGTGGCACAGCCCTGGTGGCAGTGGCAGCTGGGAAGGGCAGGATTCATCCCTGCTCTGGGAGCTGGCACTGCCGCCCGGGCTCGGGCTGTGCTGTGAGCAGGAAGGACAAATGGTGCTGCCTTCACAGAAGGGGCTGTGTTACCCAGCTGCTGTGTAAAAGGTGTTGGTTTGGGAATCACAGAACTCACCGTGCTCACTGCATAATTAAACAGTACATTAAAAACCACAAGGACTAGTTAATGTATAGAGACATTTGTTTCAGGGCTTGCACTTGATTTTATTTCCTGAAGATAGCTTTAGTAATTATGTGAAAGGATGGAGAGAGTGACCTTTGAGAAAGATCGTTTGAACTAGTAAAAACCAGCATGGAAGTAACATTTGAATTTGCTACCTGAAAGAAGCTGGCTCAGTGGGTTCCCGAGGAGTGGCTACATTGAAGATAACTCAATCTTTTATAGCGAGATTCAAAGGCAGTGTGTTTTCCCTTCCTTAGACATCAGCTTTTAACATGTGGATGGTATTGCTTCTTTACTGGATGCAGGAAGAAGAGTATTTAGAAACAGAACGAAACAACTTGAAGAGCATCATTTTTCAAAATTTGTAATACAGTTCAGTAATATGCACTTAAGTGGACATCAGTTGCATAATATTAAATGCAATGTGTATTTTCTGTGGACATCTGTTTACAAACATCCTTTTGCAGTTTGAATTTTGTGCCTGCTGATATTTTATAAGTTTGGCGTGATGCTCTCTTGCACTTCTTTTCCTGTGGTCACTGTCCTGTATTTCCTTATGCTATCTTGACTGAGTCCCATTTGCAGATGCTGCAAAAATTTGTTTACAAGGGGCAGTGATGAATCAATATGTTGAGAGGGATGAAAGGCAGATAGGCACAGGAAGAAAAGGGTGGGGAAGAGCAAGTAAGCAGAAGCATGCTTGTTTCTCTTTGACTGTGACTCACTTTTTCATAACAGAAGAATTTTCAAATGAAGAAGAAAGCTAATTCAAAACAAACAGGAAGCAAGAAATAATTACTTCTGCACTGAACCATGAGAGGGTTCAGTACTTTCAGACTATTAAATTTACAAGCTAATTAATTAGATTGGCTTTTAAGCATGTAACTTATAGAAGCTATATTATATACTATTATGTTAATAGATAGTATTTCATACTATAGAGGGTGTTAGGTAGAGTAGAGTGGGTTTGATTATTAATACAGTGAATGCAGTCATAACTTCTTGATCTATCCATAATTTATGTTTACCTTCATCTTCTTCAACTTACGACTGATTGCTATTTTCTTTTCCTTCATTTGAAGATCTAAGGCATATCTGTTGGGGGGAGGGAAGTCTTTCACACACTGCTGTTCCTTCTTTTTACATACTGCATTTAATTTCCAACACCCACCTGAGCTTTCCTGTGCTGGCATTCCCCTTGGTTAGTGATTTCTATGTGCTGGCCCAATGGAATTCCAGCTCTGTGCTTAGGGATGTGAGGTCCATGGTCTCTCAGCCATGTAAGGTCTGTGTCAGACTCGGTGTCATTTTCCAGTAGGAGTTCTGAGGAGCCCTAGTGCTGTGCCCTCACTCCTTTTGAAACCCATCTTGCCCCGTGACACTGTGGGGTTGAGCTATATGTCAGGAGTTTTTGAGGCGTGCAATAATAGAGGCAATTAAAAGCATGAAAAATTTTACATGGAATACTGAAAAAAATGAAGGTTAATTGCTTTTACAAGAAAAAATGGGAATAAATTCAGTTCTCTGAACATAACTTCTTTTCCCCCAACCTTATGCCTGCTTTGGGATTTGATGAGACTCTTGGAGTGCAGGAAGCCAGCGATTTCTACCGTTCCAGCAGGTTCCTGTTGTTACCTTGGAGTAGTGAGATTGACTTATTCCAGTAGTTACACCTGGCTGTCAGTACCACTTTTTTATGCTGTCACTGCTCAGGTCATAGCCAGACACTCTGGTTTTCTGCTCGGTGATTAATTTGTAACCTCCTTTCAGATGCAGCAGTTTTGACTACAAATCTCGTGTAATAATAAAAGCATTTTCAGATTCAATACGTTGCTGTTAACATTTAATTTAACTCTGCAGATGGGCATTCACAAAAGTACTTGAAATCTTGAAATTAAGTTAATTAAGTCAACTGGTATTGCTGAGAAGTAAAAGCATCATATTGGTGTTCTTTAGACTCACCATCGTTTTTTATTGCAATTCCTGAATTCTGTCTTCTTCCAGAGGATTTTCCTTGTGCCTTCAGTAGCCTTCCTGCCACACATTTGTCATGCAATACTGTTCCCTTAAAAGTAGGAGCAGTTAGAATTTTTGTGTGTTGACCAACTTCCATATGAATTGTTATATATATGTGGCTAAAAGGTGTTGTTGCTGATGACGTGTGATCCTCTACTGAAGGCAGCAGTTGTCACACTTTGTAGCAATTATTTAATAGTGTATTGTGCTAGAATTCAGTCATAACTCAATCAAATACAAATACTTTTGGTATTGGGTCGGTGTTGCGTTCTGATGAGGGTGTTTAGGGTTTGATACCTTTGTTAACTTCTAGAAAAAAATTATATATAAATAATTTTTTACTTGTGATTGTATTTCTCGTCTTATTTTTCCCAGATATTTTACTGTTCTTTTGTTTGTTTTTCTTGCAGTTCTATCTTCAAGACACTAAAAGTAGTAATGGTACCTTTATTAATAGTCAGAGACTGAGTAGAGGATCTGAGGAAAGCCCACCATGTGAAATTATGTCAGGTGACATTATCCAGTTTGGTGTAGATGTGACAGAGAACACACGGAAAGGTAAGGGTATGGCTCTTTTTTTGGTTTATTTTCAGCTGTATTTATTTAGAACATCTTATTACAATCCAGTCATTAAAACTAAATGGGGTTCCCATTGTAAGAAAGTATTTTGCTTGGTTTTTTTGCTTCTTCCTTCCTTTGTGCTGGTAGTGAGCCCTGTGCCCATGTGGTACCTGACCAAGAAACTTCTCTGCTGAAAACACCGACTCTGCCTCTACCCCCAAGCCCCAAATGGGCTTTACCGGGTTGTTTCCATGGCCTGCCTTCCTCCCTGGCTCTGCGGTTTTATGTTAGTTTTACAAGCACGATACATTACACAAATGCTTGACATCTGTGTAATGAGTGATCAGATTATGCAGCTTTCCTGGTCCTTTTCGCTAGCTTTGAACATGGAAGCTGTGCTCGCGTTACTCATGCATATGTTGAGCTCACTAATGAGCAAGAGGATACAAGTTTGCTTTCCTTCCTCGCTGCTCCCCCAAGCAGAGAATGAAGATTGTATCATCGCGGGGTGTTTACCTTTGAATGCCGGTGGAATGCATATAAACGTGGGGTTTTCACCAGTTCCTTTCAGCAGTCTTAGATGTTACTAATCTAGTCATGAAACAGACAGGAAAGTTGTTTTTAAATTGGTGATGCCTTTTAAAAGCACTTTGCACTCTGGTATTTACATAATGCCGTACTTGCACAAGACATTTCAGCAGTCTGCTGTGTGTAATTATAAGGTAATGACAGGACAGAACGAGTGTACTTACCCATGTAAATTCTGAGTTCTGTCAGTATTGCTGGAATACATTTGTTTTATTGTTCAGGCTGTGTTTTAGTAAGTAATTTCCTTGCAAATGTGATCTGGATCTGGTTCATTAATATAGAGGCATGTTCAGTATGTGATTTTTCAGGTTATCAGGTATGAGCCCCAATTCTCAGTTTCCTGCTGCTGAGTAAAAGTCAGTAACAGGTCTTGGAGAAGTGTTTGTATCTCTCCTGCTTCCCTATTTGTTGACTTGCTGTATTACTGACGAGCACAAGGGGCCTGGCCATTTCCCCCTCTTTATTATAGCACTTACCTATTAACATCTCACTGAGCATTTCTCTATATTAGTGTGGTTTATGTTCTTTTAGCACTTTCTGAATTTCCCACTTGTGCCAGAGCATTCCAAGTTAACTGATGATACTTCCCTGCATGGAAAGAAAAGGCAGCATTGCAAAGCACAGTCAAATAAAACCAACATATTAGTTCAAACGCAGTTTATGCACTTATTTCTAGACAGGTTTGGACTCTCTCATACATCTGTTCTGCCATGGGATATTTGAGGGAGGTCATGCAAGTGGGGAGCCCAGTGTGTACTGCAGGGCAGTGGGGTGGGGGTGGCTACAGGGCTGGGTACCACCATAATGAGTGAAAATACAAACCAGAGCATCATTGGCAAATTGTCTCTCCAGGAAGCAGAAATTCAGACAAACAGAAGTGGTTTCTGTGTTTCCATTGCGCTCTAGTGCAGTAGAACCTGTCTGCCTCATTTCAGGGCAGATCTCAGGGGTTATGGAGCTGTGAAATGTGGGGTAGCTCCGTATTTTGGAGGAGACCTACAAGTTTGTGACTGAAGTGTGGAACAGCAAATGGAGCCAGGAGCAAGGTTTTACTCCGTGGAGAGAGCTGTGGATGTGGGGCAGCTGTTGGACGATGTGAAGGGAGCAGCGCATGTGGGGTGGCTCTGTGCCCCGTGGATGTGGAGCGGTGCGTGCGGGGCCACTCTGTGCCCAGGTGGAGCAGTGCGTGTGAGGCTGCTCTGTGGATGTGGAGCGGTGCCCATGCGGAGCGGTGCGTGTGAGGGCGCTCTGTGCCCATGCGGAGCGGTGCGTGTGAGGGCGCTCTGTGCCCATGCGGAGCGCTGCGTGTGAGGGCGCTCTGTGCCCATGTGGAGCG
>VWZN01016109.1:1714703-1730303 GCA_013396955.1 Regulus satrapa
GGAGGTGAGCGGGATGGAGAGGGGGGAGCTGCGGGGACAGGGGGTGCCTCAGCTCCGTTGGGAAACCAGGGCTTGCTTTACTGCCTTTTCTTGTTTATTCCTCAAAAGAGATACTATAGACCCGAATTGAAACCGCTGCTGCGGTTCCGTGCAGTCAGTACTGTATTCATGTTTCTGTGTTGCTTTACTTCGGGCTTTTTCCTTATTTTTCCAATTGCGATCAACTTATAGCTAAAGGGCAGACTGCAGAGTTTGGATATTGTTTCCTTTCTTACTATTTTAATTTTATAAGTTTGTCAAAACGCTTGGTACCTTTTCCCAGTCACTGTCTATTAGAGACCTTTTGCGAGATGCCAGTTATATCTTAATTTGACATAAATAAAGCTCCTGCGGATTTTAGGAGATTTTTATCAGTCTAGCTGTTAAGGGAGAACCTTCAGAATTATATGATCTTACAGCAGACCTACCTGATACGTGACCCAAAGGTAAAGCTGACTGTTGGTATTTAATATCAGGTATCCTAATGTTTTCTTACTCGAATCACTGATTTCCTCTTAAAGCAAGGATTCTGCATTGTGAAAACTATGTACTACACGGTACAGCTAATATTGCTAATGTGTTTTTAAATGTTTTTGCAAACTGGATTTATTCCATTATAAATCAAGACCCCAAACCCTGCAGTTTCATCTGTTCTGCCCTGGCATGTAAATTTAATACTTTACCAGGTCAGCTTTAAAAATAAGGGGCTCTAGCCAGAAGAATACATCTCCAAAGCATTAGCTAAATAAAGGTTAAAACCAGCTTGTCTTGGTTAGATCATTTCTCCTGTATTTTTAGATTCTATTGAGGTAGCTTCCTTAAAAACCTGTCTCATTTCCCTGGAGTATTACCAGTGTCCTAAAATGCCCATTGCCCTTTTTTTTCAAACCCAGATTAACTGTTTTACTGATATTAATAACCCAGAAAGGAGAGCAGCTATTTGTTTTTGTACATTAATGGGTGCTGGAGGTATGGTGGTCCATGATAGGTGACCACACACTCATTTGTAGCCCACTTATGATAATGTTTTGGGAACAATATTCAGCTATCTTTTTGTGCATCTAGAAATAATTTTTACTTCCCAATTCATAGAGCTGTACAGGAAAAAAAAATCAACTGAGACACACACATAATTTGGCTGTTTGCAAAGACATTGGAAATGGTATCAGTAACATTGTTTGAAACATGGTGTAGGAAGTTCGAACTTTATGTAAGAATCAAATATTGCATTTCTTCCTCATATTCCTTACGATCTTTTTCAAGTTGAAAAACTCTTGAATTTAGTCCTCAAGGAACAAGTTTAGCTCTTCTGAAATGAGAGGCCACTTGTCTAGGGCTATGCAGTAGATGTGCACTAAAAGCACCCCAAAATAGAAATGTGTTGTCTTGAATGATGCTGCTTATGGTGCTCAAAAGGCTGCACTTCTCAGTGGCTCCTACTCACTTCCTCTGCATTTCCTTTTCGATCCTTGTTTGTAAATAATAATCACTTGGCAAGTTCCAGGTCATCAACTAAGCGGGGGTGACACAAATTGGATGTGTTCCCTTTTAAGTTCCTGGACATGCTTGTGGGAATCTTGTCAAAAAGGCAGCTCATGATTTTGTTTATACCTCAGCGCTCCCATTACCCGGTGCAGGCAAGATGCATTCCTCTTCACTCATTTGATGATGAAAACATTCACTTTTTTAACTTACTGCTATAAAGACAAATTTCAGCTATTGCCACACGTGGAAGAGTTGGAACTGTAACTGCTCCACAGCCAGGACTGAGTACACAGCACAAGCTCTTCAGGTTTGTAAGGATGGGCTCTCCCGTGTCCAGAGGAGGTTTGAGAAGGCAGGCCCAGGCAGTGGTGCTTGAAGGTGTTCATTCCTCCTCCTCTTTGCCTGTCTCAAGGTTTCTTTAGACAGTTTGCTTGGTTACTGTAACATTAAGCACTGAACTTAAAATTAAGTAGCATTGGATTATGGTGACCTAGTATTTGTTTCTTTTCAGTTACCCATGGATGTATAGTCTCCACAATCAAACTGTTCCTTCCAGATGGAATGGAAGCTCGATTGCGATCAGAGTAAGAATATGTATTCACATGTACCAAAATTCTACTGTATGATGAGGATTTGATGGTTATCATGTTTAAAATCAGACATCTTCTACTTTATTTTCCAGTGATCCTGCAAAGCAAGTAACTGAGTGCATGATTGTTTTGCAGGCATTATGAGAAAAAACAAAACAAACTCGCTTGCTGGTTTTAGTAGTTAGGATAACTATTAAGAATAAAGTAGTTCTGTAAAATAAAAATTTCTTATGTAGTTGGGCTTTTCTGACTGTGGTTTACTCTGCTGAAATGGGTATTAGAAATAGAAGAACATGAGAAAAAAGACAGCAAATAAGCAAATTCTCCTGTCCTCTTTCTTTGTTTATGATTATTATTTTGGCTCTTTTAAATGCACATAGACTCAACTGAAGTGAAGCTAATGGAAACCCTGATGCATATTTGACAGCATTTTCTGAGACATCTTCTCAGAGCAGTAGAAACCAACAACTCGAACGTTTTGTTTGCACTAAGTGCTAATCACAAATGGCATAATTTTAGTCATCTTCTATTAGCAACAGTTTTGTGGGGTTTGTTGCTTATTTAAATATGCTTTGATCAGTTAGTATCCAGAAATACTTGCCTGAAGCTTTAGGGTATCTTTGCTTGCTTGTGGGAAGATAAGTAAAAGCAAATTACTATAGAGGATTTTCCATATAGTTTCATGTCTAAATAAGGCATGGTAAAATATATATGGTGTTATAGTCCTAGTTTTGATGAAAATGTCAAAGTACAACATTTATGTATTTTATGTCCATTTTTTTTTCCTTTTTAGTGTTATCCATGCTCCATTACCAAGTCCTGTTGACAAGGTAATTCAGTAATTTGCTGGTCTATGCCTTATTCAGACACATGCTATTTTCAGACTTGTTGTAAAGATGAAGAAATAGTGACATCTGTCCAGTAACATTTTGATGTTTTCCACTGACTGTTTTTTCCTAGTTTAGTATTTTGAGTGACATTTAAGGTAGAGAAGTAATGCAGTTTTACCGTGTATATTTGAAGGTAAGTTGACATTTACATTGTGGCACCTGAAACATGGCTTTGGAAGAAAAACATGGATGTCAAGATGGTTAATTTCCAGGTATAGGTTGAGAGACTAACAGGCCTTGCATGATTTAATACTTGATGTTATGTAGGAACAGAAGTTTTACACACTCAAAAAGAACAACATTTCAAGAAACTGTGCAAACTTGCTTGTGAAACCAGCAATTTCACAAGGAGAGAACTGAGGAGTTTATAGACCTTAGTTGAGATTTCAAAACAATATGTGTGGCTTGAAGCCAGGGCAAGGGTAGAAATCATGAGAAGACTGCAAATATAACTATGGGAAAACAGTTCAAAAATATTTCAGAGTAGGAAGCCTACAAGAATTAGTAAATAAATGGATTGGCTCAAATAAACCCACTGAAGAATCCCCCCACTTCTCTCCAAGCAAAGAACAGTTTGTTATTATTCAAAGATAATACAGGTATTCCTTAATCCTGAAATAGATACTTATAAAGGGAGATGAAGAAGATGATGATAATGATGATAACTTGTAGGTCAGCAGGAAATGTGCAAGCAGGTGTGATGGCACTTCGAGTTGGAAGCCCACCATTTGTGTTTGTCCTTGAGTTGAATGGCTTCACTTTTGTGCCCCTTGTTTCTTTTTTGTCAGTTTAATCTCAACTGCACCAAAAGCTTTAAACTCATTGGTGTGTTGGTGGTTCAAGAACTTGTACACAGCGGGGCCTAAGTCCTGAGTTGGGAAGTTCAGTGATTAAAAAAAGCATAAATAGTAACAGAACAAGAAATGAAACAAAATGCTATTATTAGATAACCTGAGGTTTACCTTTGTGACTAGATTTAAGTGAACTTTACATTATTTGGGTTTAATGAAAAATCCCAAACCATTCTGATTCTTACTTCTTTTTCAGGTTGCTGCTAACACTCCCAGTATGTATTCTCAGGAATTGTTTCAGCTTTCACAGTATCTACAAGTAAGTTTTCTTTTAAGGGCATTTAGTTTGGCTGAATATTTTTGTTCAAAACACAAATCTTACCCTGTGGCTTATATCTATTGGAAATGAAAAGACCCAAAAAACCCCAAAGGAGTTAGACTGCAAAATGGCAGCACGTTAAACTGTGCTGACAGATAAAAGTAAACTCTTTAGGAAGGATGATAAATCAGCTTTCTGGGAAAGAAAATGGAACTTTTTTGCTGATAAATTCTATCCAGGTTTAACCGTGTTCTACTGATTTATTTTGCCAGGTTTTGTCTGATAATGGCAATTTTGATTTGTTCACATCAAGGCTTTAGAGATAGATACAATCTTTACATGTATTTGCTGACATAGCAGGAAGGAGCTCATGCAGATCTCTTTCTTTGGAAGCCAAATACATATTCACTCACCAACCTGTTCACTCTCCATATCCTGGAGTTAATGAAGACACTCTTCTGTTTTCCTGTCATAAACCAAATATCAAACAGAAATGGTAGTTCTTGCTTGACAGTTCTCTTTTGTGACCTCATTTGAGGATGAACAGCATGAATTGTGTGGAAGCTGCCAAGCTGTCTTTTGGTATCTGCAGTTTTGTTACTCAAATTATTGACAAGAAAAGTGTCTTGAAATTATTGACTTAAAGTGTCTTTAAGCCTTGGGAAGAATAAGAGTGCATCGTCAGCATGTGCAACTTAGCATAGGATACTGTTTTCTAATTAAATTATCCAAATAAATTTGTGGATGGATAAAATGGAATGGGCTTGTTACGGTTTGAACAAATTGACAGTGTTTGCTACTCACATTTCCTTTTCTGTTGTTGTATTTTGGGATCTTTTCTGTTGCATCTGATATCCTGAGTTGTTCTAGCTGAACTGATGGTGCCCTGCTCTCTTCACAGGAAGCCTTACATCGGGAACAAATGTTGGAACAGAAGCTGGCAACCCTTCAGCGACTACTTGCTGTCACACAAGAGGCTTCAGATACTAGTTGGCAGGTATCTGCAGGCATCCTTTCCTTAGGGACTGAACTCTGCACTGCCATCTAAATTTTAGCTGCTAATGGGAGGAAAAAGCAGCAGAAGCTATAAAAACTTTATGGTGGCTCTCGTTTTAGAACAATGTCTTTTGTGCAAAAGACAATGTTTAATAAATTTAGTGGTTGGGTACCTTTGAAATAGCTGTTAGCAGTAAGTACTCCAACAAAATTCAGGTCTTTAAAGCAGAACTCTACTGGTACTACATTAAGCATTAAGCATTCTAAGGTGATAATACTTTTTCTTCCAGGCTTTAATAGATGAAGACAGGCTGCTATCAAGACTAGAGGTTATGGGAAATCAATTACAGGCTTGTTCAAAGGTAAGTGCTTCATTTAGAGTCAAATATTAGGAATGCTGAGAGGCAGCTTTTTTTAAGTGTTTTCCAAGTTGGTTGTAGGAAAGCATTTGGAATGTAAACTTTCCAAAACGAGCCTATACAACTTTGATAATCTGAGTAGCACAAAAACTGTACATCTGCTCTGTATTTCAAGGCATCTCAATAAGAGGCTGCTGTCTCCATTGCCCATGTCCTGTCTGATATTCAGAATTACAAGGATGTGCTGCCCTGATTGTTGTTTAGGCCACCTATGCCTGTCTTGGATTTTAATTTTTATTTTATTTTGATTTCCTCTCAACTAGCTACATTGTAAGGACTTTCTCTGCAGGTCCTGTTTAGGATCTTTCTTCTGGGACCTGGTTTGTCCAATTCTATGTCTCCTAGGCTTGACACTATCTTAGCAGCGCCCAGAAAAGGTGCCATAATTTTCCTGGGATCAAAACTGACCACTGAACGTGTGCTGCTATACAGCAAAAAATAACTTACTTATACCCAGTCATGTCAAGCATCTTTGATCATTGATCTGTACATAACATTTTCTCATCAGAAATTGCTAAACATTTCTAATAGAACAGGCTTTATCACAGTCTAATGTATTTAATGAGCAAGACAGTAATTCTTCTATTCTTGAATGATTTTGTGTGTGCAGAATCAAACAGAAGACAGTATACGAAAAGAGCTTATAGCATTACAGGAAGACAAACACAACTATGAGACAACAGCCAAAGAGTCCCTGAGGCGGGTCCTTCAGGAGAAAATTGAAGTGGTCAGAAAATTGTCTGAAGTGGAGGTACTGGAGTTTCATACCTGGTGTTCTGGAAGTGCTGAAATAGTTGTAACTACTGCTGTTTAGATCCCTGCTTTGTTGCTGTGATATGTCAGTGTCTCCTGTAGTTTGACACTTGCAGGTTATTAAATAGTAGTGCTTCTCTTATTGGACAGGACTAAGATTGTTAAACCAGTAATGAGGAACTATTCTTTCAGCTCTTCCTTTTTCTCCCTCCTGTCAGAATTCATTATGCTGTCTTGCAGAAGTTACTAGTGTGGGACATACACGTGAAAAATTACATAAATGCATTTTTAAAAATGTTGTAAAACCTTGTTTAAACTGCAGCATTTATGGAAACATACACTTAACCACTTGTATGTACAAAGTATGCTTTTAAAGGAGCTTTTACAATGAGCTTTTGTAGTTGAACTGTTAGACACTCTTTTGAAGTAAGATTTCTACCACTATAATATATCTCAAATTATTCTCTTTTCCTTTATTTTCTTTTTCTTTATCATTATTTGCTATATTCCCTTGGTCAAGAGGTCTCATAAGACTAGTTGGCATCCTGTGCATGTGTACTGCTTGAAAAAAAATAGATCATCTGCAGTGTTTGGTAGTTTCTTGTCTGTCTTTTGTTATTATTTATTGCATAATAATTCTGTCTTACAGCGGAGTTTAAGTAATACAGAGGATGAATGTACACACCTGAAAGAAATGAATGAACGGACTCAGGAAGAATTAAGGGAATTAGCTAATAAGTACAATGGAGCTGTAAATGAAATTAAAGATCTTTCTGACAAGCTAAAGGTAATGCAGTTTCATCTGACTTAGGATAGAACTGTGATAAATGGAACTAATAAATACCATTTAATTTCTAATGCAGCAAGCAAAAGAAGTTAAGAAACTTTAGTTAAACGACAGTTAACAATAGAAAGATGCATATCATCTGCATATTCTCTATTTCAGTTTTAATGTAATGGAAACAGTCATCAGTTAAGTAACTTCCTGAAAAGATTCCCTCTTCATTCACTTTGAGAGTTACCATACTTTTGGGGCTGAAATATAGTCTAAAATTATGTGTAGTTTAAAAATATATATCCAGCTGCTTTTCTTTGGAGTAATGACTTTCAAGCTAAACATCAGAAACATAAAAACAGGAATTAGAAATAAATTTGCATTTCATGTTTTCTCTTTGTGTAGTTACAGCAAACATGACTAGTCTACCCCACTGTAATAATATGGCTCATCTTCCATCTTGCTATCAAGTTTGATATTAAACTAAATATATAAGTAGATGAATATTCAGGTTCCTTTATGCTGGAGAACACTTTATGATAAAGCCTGTTCTCCACGAGTCTCCAATATAGATAAGTAGTTGTGGAGGAGGAGGTAATGGTGTTACCTCTGGAGACCTGAGACAGTTGTTGCGTTTCTCTCAGATAAATAGTGGAATTGGAACCTAGTTTCCTAGTTCAGTAGCTCAGAGAAATTTTTCTTCCCAAATTAAAAGGTTAAATTGATGGTCTTAAGGCAGTTGGTTTCCCAGTAAAGGGGTGATCACTGATGATGGTGGGTATACCCTGAAGGATCAAAACTGAAACTTCCTACCTTGTTTTGAGGAAGGAGACTGTTTGTAACTTATGTTCTTGAGATCCAGCAAGGAAAAGGCTGTGGCTTTCCATCAGGATGGTCTCTGCTGTGTAAATTCAGTTCAGATGGGTTCTTGGGTTTTGATTGAATTGAAATGCCGGAGACTTGGGGCATTTCTTAGTTCTACGGCCTCTTACTGTTGCTGTAAGCTTTATGTTCCTCAGTCAAAAAGTTAGTTAACATATTTTTAGATTTTCTCCATCTACTTGAAGTGAAATTTGTATAAAGGTGATAGATTTTACTTTGTTGTTGTTATTTATCTAATTAACAAAGAAAGTTACCTAGGTAAATTTTGTTACATGAAATCAAGAAACTCTTTTCTTTCACATGTTAATTTTAATTTTTGGGGGGGATTTAAAAAATCTCTTTGAGCAGGTAGCAGAAGGAAGACAAGAGGAAATCCAACAAAAAGGACTGGCTGAGAAAAAGGAATTGCAGCATAAAATAGATGAAATGGAAGAAAGAGAGCAAGAACTTCAAGCAAAAATAGAAGCTTTGCAGGCTGATAATGACTTCACCAACGAGCGGCTGACTGCTTTACAAGGTTAGTCAATAGTGGGGGAAAAAGCTTTGATTATTTGTTTTCCTTTTAATCTGTGAAATACCTTTTTCTTGGACTTCTGTTTACAGTACGGTTAGAACACCTTCAAGAGAAAACTCTTAAAGAACACAACAGCTTAGGTAGGTGTGATAAATTTCTTGTTCCGAGCTGGTTTTTCGGGGTTGGCCGTGCGCTGTTTTGCCCTGACCCTGCCCGGTCTCAGTCCGGCGGAGGAATTCCCGTCCCGGGCATCCCAGCAGGGAGCGCTCCTGGAATGGCGGCTCCGTGTCGGGCACGGCCGCCTGAGGGCGCTGCTGCGGCGGGGTTCGCTCTGCCGCTAGATTAAAAATACTTTATCTATGTAAATATACATATATATATATATATACATGTGTATATATATGCAATAGGCAGTGGTTCTTTGGAGTTAATAACCTCTCAGACGTTTGAACAAACAGCAACGTGAACTGCGGTAGGAAACACGTCAGACTTTGCCTGGTTTGTCTGAGCAGGTACTTGTGAGGAGGTGGTATGAAAAGCTGGGTGCCTTTCAAAATGCTGTGTTTGTTAAGAGACAAAACCCAAAACATTTTTCTTGGTTCCAAAAATAATGCCCTTTCTTAATCCTAGGCATACAAGTTGACGACTTCATACCTAAAATTAATGGGAGCACAGAGAAAGGTAGTGTATCTGAAGGCTACCTTTTGTTTTATGGCTGATGTTTGAAAATTAACAAATTCAAAATCTTCTCTAGCTTTCCTTGGAATTTTTTTTCTTTCCAAATGAATTTGTCACTCCTGACTAGCTTGCTTTTTTTTTCTTTTGTTTTTCCTTATTCTTCCAGTCACAGTGGTTTTAGAAAGTTCTGTAAAATACAAAAAAACCACTTACTTGGAGGCAGTCTCTTTTTTTGTTGGGTTGTTTTGTTGTTTGTGATGGGCTGTCACTGGGATCAGTAGGTGTCTACTGATTGAATGATGTCAGGGTTGTGACACAAGAAAGCAGCAAACTCATTGATTGTTTTTCCTTTTAATTTTCCCTTGCAACACATAGACATACAGCGTTTTTCTAGTAAAGTTGGGCATGCGAAATAAAGCCAGCAAAGCCTATTTTTTAATAACTTTAGTATGAAAAATGTGAGTATATAAAAGTTATAAACAGTGGAAGCTTACTTTTTAAAACTCAGGAGTATCTTTATGTGAAACAGGAATTAATACAGATTGAACTGAAGTGATAGGGTTTTTTAAAGGCCAGTCTGAGCCAAATATTTTAGCTTACATGTCTTAACATATGCAAAGTTTTTTGAGTGAAATTCTCCAATATCGCATATAGCAAAAAATATTCCAGTTATGGAATTTCAGATTCTTTAATTGGCTGAGATATATCCTCTTATGTCAATTTAATTTTCTTTCCTTGATCTAGCTTGCTTCTACAGTCTGAGGAATGGTGGTAGCATTGGTTTGAAGGTTCAGGAACTTATATAGAGAACTCATGGTTTTAATCAATATTCACAGTGTTTTAAGGATTCCTGTATTTATATTTTTTTAAACAAAATTTTAAAGTTCCATATGCATAGTTGTAAATGATGAGGTTCTTAATTAGGGAGACCAATAGCAAAATCTGAAGTTAACCATGACATAACCTCACGGCTGGTCCTTATTGGGAGCAGGAGGATTGGCTCAACACCCACAGGAACTGCTCCAAAGCCTCCCCTAAAGCTGAGAGTAGTGGTTGTCCCTGGGAGTCTCAGCATTTCAGGCTCTTAGCTGTGGTGCATAGTGAGGTGGGCAAGCAGGACATTCAGTGTTTGTTCCCACTTCTCTACGCTTCCATGAGATTTTAGTTCTGTATAGATTGATCCGTCTTCCTAATGCATAATTTGAAGTTGGTAGTAGCTTAATATTTGATTAAATGGTTAAAAAGTAGATCTGCTTTTCTCTTTTTTCAACTAGAGCTACAGTCAGTAAAAGCTGTTGAGCTCTAACTTGAAATATAAATTACTTCATAGGGGAATAATTTATAGCATCATAGTAGATTTGACTTTTTTTCAAGAAGCACTTTTTGTTTTAAAATTGTTGGTAGGAATGTCATGTGAGATTTTTAAATACTAATACATTTTATGAGTCCAAATTTTAAAGTTGCCCGTTTAAAAATCATTATGTGATTATAAAAAAGATCATTATATCACTGAAACTTTATTTTTGGTCAAAGGTGAAGAAGCAGTCCCTTTTGGGCTTATTTTGGGTTGTATAAGAGTCAATGTCATCTGAATTGATGCATGACAAAATAGATTCCTCCATCCTATGAGTAAAGGTGGAACTTGTGCTTAATCCTGGAAGTTTTAGGAACAGTTTGGGAAGCTGTTTGCCTGATGATTTTTCTTTGAGTACAGACAAGATATAACTGCTCCTTCAGGTTCTTTTTGTGTGTTTATACAATCTATCACTATTTTTGTCACGCACGTGCCATGCTGTTTCCTTATTCTGTGTTTTAGCATAGTTTTTCATTATTTTGTCCTCTGTACATTTTTCTGCATCTCTCCTTACCTGATCCATCCCCGTTTCTCTGGCATTTTACAGCTTGCTGCCCTGTGTTCTCTTCATGACAGTCTGTGCCTTTTTGCATCTCCCAGTCCCTTCTGTAGCCCTTGTATGACAGATGGGCAGTTCTTTGCTCTGCCAGATTTTGGATTTTGTTCTCTTAAGAGCAGCAGGAAGCAGTTACTGCTGGGTTGTTTTTTGGGGTTTGTTTTGTTTGTTTTTTTTTTTTTAGTGGAGTGGTTTTTTTTGACTGGGTTTTTTGTTGCTGTTTGTTTGGAGTTTATTTGATACGTAGTTTTGCATTCTTCTAGAAGAGTTAAGGCTTTTTTGGTTTTAAAAATGCTTTTAACGATTCCTTTTGTTTCTCTCTCAAAGTGTGTGCACAGGCACACTACCTGACCATGACAAGAATAATGGCTTTATGTTACTTTTTTCTGTGGTTGTAGCAGTCAAGAGCTGTACTTGGAGTAGAGGAACTAAGAACTCATGGCCTCTCCAGAGGCTTTTAATAAAAGAAATGTGTTAGGGGATGATGGTTAGGCATTCCTTTTCTCTCATTGGACATTCAGAAAAGCTGGTGAAGAAAAGAGGAAGCCTCTGATAAAAGTCAGGTAGAACTGAGTTGTTTCAATAAGTGGTATTTTTCTCAGTGTGTTGCAGCACACCTGGCTTTCATCTTTAAATTTTTGAGCCATATATTACATAAAGAAAGAGAAAAGAAATTTGTATACAGTCCAGAGGACCAAGTAAAAATGAAAAGAACAAAAAAAGAAAATTTAAATTTCGAAAATAAGTTTTACAGCCATGGTGCTATTTTTTAAAAGCTCTGCCCTTGTGGGTTAAAAAAAGTTTACTCTTTAGAGTTGAAATATAGTAAAGCTTAATGTTGCAGTTGAGCTTCCGTTGTCAGAGCTAATAATTGAACAATTTGGTTACAATGTACCACAATTGTGCAGGTTTGTGCTTATGACAGCTTTTTCCCACTGCTGGACTCAAAGGATTCTTGAGGTTCTTTCCTTCAGAAAGGAAGTTTGCACCTTGAAGAGATGCAGGGTTCTGATGGAGTTGGGAGCTGAAAAAGGACTTGAGTAAACCTGGGAATGGAGCCCAGTTTTGGGAACTCTGCTGCAGAATTGTCTTTTCCAAGTGAAATTTTTAAGAAGTAAAGGCATATATTCAACAACACTATTAAAATAGAAAGTGTTAAAGAATCAGTGTGAAGATTAATGAAAAATACCCTTTTAAAGCTAATAAAAGTGCTGAAGAAGGTAGATTAAAAATATGTTTATTGAAAATGCAGCTGAAGTACTTCTTTTTTCTGATCAGTTTAAAAGAGTCATCTATTTCCTAGTGTCATTCAGACATCATTTCAATTTCATGTCTTGTCTGCTTGCATATTAACTCAGATTTGATTCAGAAGTCCATTGTGAATACACTGACAAATATTGTTAATATGCCTTTCAAATTTTTATTGCATCAATTTGAGCATGATAAGGAGATGTAAACTGAAGTGTTTCTTTCTCTACTAGAGCACTTTCTTTCAAAGAGTGGAGGGGACTGCCATTTTATTCATCAGTTCATAGAATGTCAGAGTGAGTACAAGAGTGTTCCCGTTTGCTTTAAAAACAACAGAAAACACAGAAAAGGTGGATGAAACCAGAATTTGTCACTACTATTTAATATTTCTGTAGGAGCAGAAATTTTCTAAGCACAGAATTGTGGCATTGTGGTATGAAGCAGATGTCTGGTAGAAGCAGCAATAGGATCTATTTGCTCTCACAAAGTGATGGTCACATTGTCTTTTCTCCTCAGTTCATCCTTTATTGTGCCCTGACCATCAGAAGGGTGGTGATGTTGCCACATGGTGTTTAAAACGGAGTGTAGTTTTTTACCTGTTACAAATAAAGTTGAAACCTGTCATTTTAAGCAAACATCACAGGCAGCAGAAAGAGAATGAGGTGCCTTTTCATATATCTGTAATTCATCTGATAATTCAATAGTAACCACATTCTCTAAATCAGTTGTAACAAAAAGGAAAACAAGTCCATAGTTTGTATGTGGAATTCAAAGAGATTGTTTTAAGAAAAATGTCCACCTTCAGGAAGATGTGTTATTCTGGAATGTGAAAAGTATTTTTCAAAGTAAATGCTTTTGAAAATGAGTAATGAAACAGCACTGTTTGCACATCTATAATGAGGAAAAACTGAAGATGTTATTACTTTTTGCCTACTGAAAGAAAAATATCATTAGAATGAAGAGAAGCAAAGTGCTATTAAACTTGAGGAAAACCTGTTTTTTTTTTTTTACTTTAGTGTTTATAGAAATTATGTACCTAAAATTCAGCAGAGAAGCATTTAGAAGCAGAAATGAGACAGGATCATTTTTTACATGATGCCCATTGGACTCTTTCCTCTCAAATTTTCATGAGGAAGTGTTGCAGACTTGTTTGATTTTACTGCTTATGATCCACATTGCAGTGCAGTAAACCAGATGATGTGATACTGCTAATGTTTGTGTAAGAGAATTTAAACTTTATTTATTTGAAAAATGTTTACATAAAAATAATTAATGACTGGTAGCTGTCTTCTGTCAGGCTGCAGTTTAAAATAATTCTAAATTTTGCAAAGATCTTGTATGAATCTTTTTTTCAGGACATAAAAATAAAGTTGCAAATGCTTGGATTAACTTTTTTTTCTGTCTAGAACATGAAGAGCACACTGTGTGGTGTTCAAATACAAATTGGTTTGGATGTTAGCTTAACCTATTTTTGCAAAACTTAGGTTAGTATCATTTCTGCAAACTAAATGTGACCAGTCCTGTGACTATTGAGAAGGAAAAGTGATCCAACAATATCTAGTAAAATATTCTAAGACGAACAAGGAGCACTAATAAGAGTAAAATAAAGATCAGTGGATTTATGCCTATCATTTCTCAAGACTTTGGAAGCTACAGATTGAAGATACTGCAAGGCCTTGACTGCTTCACCTGTAAAGGAATTAATATGAGTTCAAAAGGGTTCAGTGTTTTGTGGTTTTTATTACAGTCTAAGTTTTAACTCTCACATCAAGAAAAATTCCAAATAATTTCCTCTTTTATTTCTTCTTGGACCAAAAGCTTACCTTTTCCATATTCAAATAAGTTTAGTCATTCACTCACAATATCATGAGGCTAAAAGCTGCACACTGTAGGCTCTGTTATTTTCCTTTTATATCTAAGTGCTGCCCTCCAGTCCTACTCCTGTTCTTTGCTCTGTGTAGCATTGAGAGTTGGGGACTCCTGGGGAGAAAAATTACAGTTCCAGAGATTGTCAGGAAGTCAAGTTTTAAGGCCCACAGTAATAGTGTAGAACAATACCATAAAGATTGGCAATACAGAGCAAGAATCATCTGGTAGTATGCCGAGGTTTTGCCCAGAGATTAAAGTACTGAGAGAGGAGCAGGTTTATTACTTAAACAATAATGATATAATAAAAATCCCAGAAACCAGATGGTTTGTAAAATCCAGCTTCTGTAGATTTTTAAAGATAGTATGTAATTATTTTTATTTTTTAAGCACAATGCACTCACAATATCATCCAGTAATGTGTCCTGATCTCTAACATCTGTGGAATGTTACGAAATCTGGCTCTGAATGATCTGGAGAGTTTCTTACTTTCTGATCATTACATCCAGTTCACTTGTTGCTCATTCCATAGCTTTTTTTTTTAGTAACCACTGGTCAAAATCAGTGGTATCAAGAGCAGAAGGCACGGTGCTTCTTTTTGATCAGCACATGATCTGCATTATTAGCAAAAATGTGATGATGTATAGACCAAAGTGAGATTTGTTGCCCTGCTAGCTTCCTGTCTTTCACTCCAGTCTAAGCCTTCTTTATTTGTGTCCTTATTTTTTCCCTTACTTTGTGATTTTTGCATTTGATTTTTAAATGCAAGTCTACTTCTTTCTTTTCACCAAGCTGATTTTTACAAATGTATAAATAGTAGTTTTTGAATGGATTGAGATATTTTTTAATTTTCCTTTGACCTGCAGGTTTCAAGTGAAGTTAAAGCTTTTAGTATCACTTCTTTTTCAGATGGTTGGAAATTTGTGCATTGAGGGACAGATTTTTTTATTGGTTTTCAAACCTGACCTACTTCAAATACTGTATGGATGCCAAAATAGAAATGTAGTGTTACTTAAATGAGAATTGTAATGTTAGCAGATCTTAGTTATTATATTGTACATAGTGATAGGCAACCTGAAGCTAAAATGGAGTTCTAAAATTGAAAAGATGGGAAATGCCTGAAAACCAAAAGGAAATATGAATTATCCTAAAGATTAACTGACTTCACAGCAGATTGTGTCAGTAAAAACATTAGTTATATGCACCTCTCTGCTTTCTGCTAAGTAGATGGATAGCATGAAAGCCAAAGTTCTTTTGTGCCAGCAATTAAAGCTAGGATCCTCACCCTAATTTGTATTTTGGTAGCTGAGATTGCATGTCTTGATTCAGGGAAGACATTAATTGATTTAAAAACAAATCAGGTTTATGGAGTTTTCTGACATAGTAAAATAAAAAAAAAAAAAAGCCAATATTTGAGATGTTTTAAAGAAGGTGTCTCTCTCTCT
>VWZN01016109.1:1736972-1796910 GCA_013396955.1 Regulus satrapa
AAGCACACTTTTGAGTGTTGCTATGGAAATCATCTGTGTATAAAGGTAATCTCTGTACTCACCAACGCTGTTCTAGGAATTTGCATGTTATAACTTTGACTTGAGAAGCAGAGTTAGCACACATTTAAGACTCTAGGTGTGGAGAGGAGGGATTCTTCCATCACGGACATTTTTCAAGCATTATCAAATGTTACTTGCATAGCTGCCATCACTGTCAGAAATGCTTCTCTTAGTTTGCAGCTGATGGGTTAATCAAAACAAGATTTTAGGTTTTCTTTTTAATGCAGTCAAGATTGGAAGTTTGTGTTATAACTGTATTTGGAATGATTGCTGAGGCTTAGCTTTGAGCTTCATTGTTACAAAAGTAACTTTTTTTTTTTTTTGCATTGAAGGCATATACTTAATCAGCAAGCTGATATTTACCTATACATCAGCTGAAGAATTTTATGGTGTATTAATTAGTTGTTACATTTAGCCTACTGAAAATCATTTTATGCTTCTTTAACAATTGGAAACTTGATAAGATCTGTAAAATTATGCTCCTGTTGGGATCACAAGGAAAAGAATTGTCACAGTTCTTTGTGATTTAGAAAGTAAGGAAATCATAACAGAATGTAGGCGACCTGTAAAAGAACTTTTCTCTGCAATTGTTTACACTCCCTAATTTTATGACAGAAAGGCTTCCAAAACTTGCACAAATTACTCTTGCTGTTTGGCAACATGTATAAAATGGAGTTTGATATTTCCCACTGGACATCAGTTCAGCAAAGCAGTTTAGAAAGGAGTGTTTGAGATGGTGGGCATGTTCTGTTTGGGGTTTGCTCTAAAATCTGCAAGTAATAACAACTATATTCAGTGACTTTCTATGCTAGAAGGTAAAATTTGATAATGTTGTTTGAAGTGATTATAATAGTCTTATTTTTGGCTATAAAACTGAGGTTGGCAGCAACTTTTCTCTTCCTCTTGAGGCTATTTATGGGCATTCCTATTTAGCTCTCACGAAACCATTAAAAAAATATCTGTGCAATGAATCATTTGCCCTTTTAATTTTTATGTAGAGCTTATAAATCCACAGTTTTGTTTGAGTTTTTTCGGAGAGCTACTTCATGTGCCTGACTTTGCCCTAAAAAGGATCCTATTTGCCTCAGAAAGGTTTTCAAGTGGACTTGGTTATGCAGCCATGTAATTAGGGGAGGGTGAGAACATTTTTAATCTGGCGGCTCTTTGGAATGCAGAAATGGCCGCTGGAAAAGGCAACGGTCTTGCTGAAATTTACAAAACAAATTAATGGAACAAGAAAATTATGAGACTTCTGATTGTTATCGTTTCCTCCAAGCATTTTCCATCAAAATTTTTGAGTGCGTTCAGGATTTGAATCAAGTTTCTACAAGTCAGAATCTGGCAAGGAGGGAAGGGGGGAAGCTGGGACAGATTAGTTGGTTTGTTTTTTTCCCCCCACAAGGTAAATGACTTAATTGACCACTCATAACAGTTCCCTGGACACTTCTGTTTAAACAGGCTGTTTGTGACTACTTATTGCAAAGTTAAGGGCAAGTAAATGGTAAACAGATGGAAAGGAGCAATAAATGTCATTGGAAGATTGGTAATCTTGTTATTACCCGTGTCCCTGTGTTTTCGTAGTAATTACAAAACTAATCCATGGAATCTTAGTAGGAAATATTTTCAGCTGAGGGTTTGCTAAATAGTGGTGATTTACATAAGAAATTTAAAAAATCAACAGTGGTCTGTCAGCTTAGAAAGTTTCATAAACACTGTTTTATGTCAGAATAACCAAACGCTTTCTTTTAAATATATGATACAGTTTCCTTCATGTGGACCTTATGAAGCTAAAAAAGAAACCTCAAGGTTGTAATTATTGTGTCCGACTTCACCAGAGCACCCTGACAATTGTCTTCTGATTAACCTGAGAAATCCTGCAAAATGCTGGAAGTGAACTTGCAGAAGTGAGGCTTGAAGAAATCCCAGGCTGCTCATAAAGTTGCTTCCACAGGCCAGGCCCATACAGATAAGGGATCAGTTAAGACCACAGCCTATGTGTGCTGCTGTCTTATCTCTGTTATAAAAGAAAAAAAAATCAAAATTGTTAAAAAAACCCATTTTGAAACCATTTTAAAATTGCCATTAGAGTCAATGTTAAGGGAAGCCTCATTGTACTTGTGTGGTATTAACTGAGAATATTTCTTAAAATGTGGCAAACAAACTGATCACAGATTAACATTTTCCATGAGGTAGAAAAAATGAATGATGTCGAAAAAGGCTGTATTGGGCCTTTTTTATTTAATTCTTTCTGTCACCCTTTTGTAATTAATGATAACTCCTTAGACTTCTCTGAGGACAGTTAGTCATGATGTGAATTTGCTTCATAGGGGAACTGATTCTACGCATTATATTCAGTAGTTTTATTATTTGTAAATAGGACAATCTTACTCACTGAAGTAGTTTTTAAAACTAGAACTAGCACAAAAATATGTATTTGCTTTGATCTGCAAGACATTTAATTTTCAGTTTGGGCAAGACTAAAAATTTAGAATTTTCTTGGGCTTATATTTCTTGGCTTTTGATTTAGAAGCACATAAGGCACATGGAAATTCCCCCTCTCTGTTGGTGTAGGCAAGAGTTTACCTTGATTGTGCCTTTGCCTAACAGATTATGTTGCCCCTTAAACTGAGCCTCTCGTCTCTTTTGAAGCAGTACTGTCTTTTATGATGTGTGCTTTCACTGGCTAGAAAACACTGCCACCATCAAGTTCATTTAGGGTGTCTGTTGTTGGATTTGGGACACTGCTTCTTTATCAGGCGTGATTTGAGCATAATTTGTTAACTTCCCCATCCGTTTCTTCTGAAAAGTCTCATTAAGGAGGGTTGAAAGTCTAATTGCCCTAAATCTTTATCCATGAGAAGCTGGGAACAAAACATGTTCAGTAAAAAGAAACTTGGATTTAGAACTAATAAACTCTAATAAAACTAAGCATTTGGATGAAATATGTAGTCCTCTCTGTTCTTTCTGCTCTCATAATTTCGTTCTGAAGAAGTCTGAAAGCACATATGTGTTCTCAGCTCTGCTCAAATCCACCAGTTCATTACTGTGAGAGCAGGAAAAACTTAGCCCCTTAGAGAGATGCAGTTTGAAGACTATCATGATTTGCTAAATGATTTTCTAAATTAAGAGAACAAGAAGAAAATGTAATCAATACTTTACTGGTAACTTAGATAAATATGAATGTCAAAAGTATAATGGTGAGCTAAGTTATAGTTTCTTTTTATTTTTTCCTTATTAATGAAAGGTCCAGGCAAACCAAAGTAATATTTTTTTCTAAGCCTTTATCTTAAATCCATATGGTCTATAGCTGCTGAGATTTATTGACCAGGTAACTGTGTAGCCCTTTTCTATCAACCCTCTCCCGTGATCCACAGCTGGAATTCTTTCACCAATTTCCTTCCTTTATCTTTCTCACTAAACAAGTTTTATATCAAGTTTTAGCCCTGTGCCTATAGAAGAGTTTATTAGTGCTGTTTGTGCCTACTGAAAGATCTGTTTGTGCACAGACACTGCTTAAGGAAAATCTGGTAAATGAGTTTGCTGGATGCTGCTCCTGGCAAGCTCGAGTGTTCCTGCATCTAATTTCTAGATGTGTGCCCGTCAGAGGACACTGCTCTTAGTAACAAATACTTAGTTTTCCTCTTCTAAATTCCTCCAGAACTTCAGCTGTAAAAATATTTAATTTGTCTGTGACTGCGAGTCATCTCTTGTAAGCTTCAGAGGCATTTAATGGGAGAATAAACTTATGGGGAAGAGCAAATATTTTTATTTAGAGTTTAAATAATGTGCATAGATTTATGATCATATTAAAGATACACCAAATATTTTAAAACATCATGAAAAAAAAAAGGAAGTACAGTATTTATCTTGGTATTCACTAAGGTCACTGAACGAAATAAGGAGACTGGAATTTTCTTCTTTTTCCTAGTTTTATTTTAGGAAATTTCCCTAAATTTTTCTTTTCCTTGTTGGTCTCCAGAGGGAGAAGAGGGGGAGGCTGAGCTTGGTGATGTGGTGGGTGGGTGGCAGTAGTGAAACATGGAATAGCAGCTCTTGTCTTAGCCTGTGCCCTGAGACAGGCTTAGAGCAGCTTCCTTTAAAAAGAGAAGTTGTAAACACAGTCAAGGATTGTTTTAGGCTTGTTGTTCCTTGTTTCTGTCAATCCAGAAGTCCTTGCCAGTTTATACAGTGTTTTTTAAAACTCTCCAGTTCTTCCTTGTTAAATTTTGTTTCATATTGCATGTTACATATCATGAATGTTTTAAAGTTTGTGTATGTTTTACTACTTTAAAAAGTATATTAATATTTTTGCTAATATTTGCCTAATCCAATTTTGAGTTTTCTTGAACTAATTTTGGAAGATTCGAGTAAAAAGTTGCCAATCATCACATGGCAGTGCAAATTAAGCTGTTGTACAAATTCATGATTCAAAGAAAATGTTCTTTTATCAGATGAATTGCAGGGTGCACAATCAGAGACTGGGGCTAAGCAAGGAATTCAGCAACTGCAGAAGGATCTGTTGGAAGCCCAAGAGCTAGCTAGGACAAGTAAACAAAAATGCTTTGAACTTCAAGGTGAGACCCAGATCAACTCGGTTCTGTAGGGTATTCATTGAAATTGTATATATCAGGCACCTCAAGATAAACCAATATGTTTTCATAGCTTTGAATACATACTTGAACTCTGTGTATTAAAACCTTACTTCAGTCAGATAACAGATGCAATAGAATGTCTTCAGTGGTAGCTCTTTGTTAGATCATCCTATCAGCTATGCAGCTCTATTGTTTCTGAGAGGAAATAGTATAGTCCAGTTTAATTGCATATTGTTCCAGTGTTCATTAGGGGTTATATTTACAGCCTCTTTTTTTTTCTCTTCCTCCCACACCAGTTTGCATTTAGCACACACGGGGTTTTCAGATTAGGCAACAGATTAAATTTGAAATTATTTCTAATACTACCACAATAATGGAATGGTGTCTTGCTATTAACTTTTATTAAACTACTTACACAGTTACTACCTTTGATAACTTCCTAGAGTAATATGTTTGGTTAATCTCTTCATTTTAAGGAGGAGTGGTGACTAAAATTAATTCCGCAGGTGAAATACACGTTACTAACAAAAACTCTTGGGTACATTTTCACTTTTATTTGTAGCTCTCTTGGAAGAAGAGAGAAAAACATATCGAGTGCAAGTTGATGAATACAACAAGCAAATAAATGCTCTGCAAGGTAGGTTCCCCCCCCCCCTCACTCCTTAGGGAAATGATAAAATTTTGACTGTTTCTGTGGCATCATAGTGACTAATAAAGGAGAATGTTTAGTTGAGTGTATGTTTTAAATCTGATTTCTTTCAGCATATCTTTCAATGCTGCTGTGGAGTGTTTCCTTTCAATTCCTGTGGTTCTAATAGTAAGTTAGAAAATGCAGGAGATGTAATCTGTATTAGATACTTCTTCTTCATCTCCCTTTTAGTCATCTTCAGTTCTGAATGATCCAGGGATTCTTAGTGTGGCTGCCTTCAGAGCACTCAGAAGCTTCAGGTGTTTTTGTGCTACTCGGTCTCTTCACTTCACTATAGGATCCTCTTAAAGAAATTTTTCATGCAGATCTACATCCAGCATCAGGGCATGCAGTCAAGTTGCTGCAACAGAGACTCTGTCCATGCCTTTTTGAAAATTGATGCACTCAGTCATCCTCTCTTGAGCCCAGAATGCATACGGTGGGATGTAATCCCATGATTTACATCACTTTGGAGTCACCTGTTCCATGTCACGTTAGCTTCTCATCCATGCACGTGAGGGAGCTCGTTGGTCACGAGTCTGTCAGTCTGTCCAGCCCTAGGGTCACAAAAGGTCCCATTACAGGGTCAGTTCCTTAGATCAAGCATTAGTTTGAAGAGCTGCTCAGCCACTGATGATTGCTCAACTCAGGAGCTTCAGCCCTTGGCATCTTTGTCCTCATATTGCTTTGGACCCAAGAATGTCTGGAAAGCAGGTGAGCAGACAGACAGACAGGTGGCCTGGCAGCCCTGACTTTCTTAGGAAGACAGAATTGCCCTAGAAAATTACTTTCTGGGCAGTAGTTTGTTGGATGATGTGCTACTTGTCATATACTGGTTACACCGAAAATCTTCTGTAATGGCTCTGCTTTATGTGACAGCAAAGAATCTTTACGTTTTCTGCTGTTGCTTTTGTAAGATAGATAAGCTTTAAGAATGCTCATCTTCAGAACAAGAGGAACAATTTAATTTGAAGTGTTAATCTTGCTAATAATGAAATAATGAAAATTCCCCAAGTAGTAAATGCTGTGACAAACCTTAGAAAATACTTGATGGTTCTCTGCACAAAAGAAAAAAAGAAAAAGAAATTTTTTTCCTCCTAAAAAGAGAGAATAAAAGTAAAAACTTGACAGAGCCAAATTAATTGCAGCATTCCTCTTCTCAATTCAGGTTTGTTTTGTTGTGGTTTTATTTCTTCTGGATCATTCTCAAGAGAGGTCTTGCTAATGTTTCCTCTTCTATGTGTTGTAGTTCAAAATGTTCTGATGTTCATTGAATGCTTAGCTGCTTCCCAAACTTTTAGGGTGTGACACATGTCATAGTTTGGTAAAAGTTGTCAGGATTCTCCCTTGGCAGCCCCTGTGAACTGCAGGGGAGAAGAGAAAAACAACTGGCAGCTTCATGAAGTAACATTTCTGGAAGTATTTTCAGGGAATCCGTCTTTTAGACCAGCCAGTGTTGTTGGCTTTGTTTGTGATAGCAAAGTGTAAGTGCCAGATAAACAACTGAGGTCGTGTCTCTGCATGTCAGGTTCATTAGATGAACACAGAGGTAGAGCAAGGCAATTCAAGTAATTTGTTGCTCCTTATTTAAAGAAAATGAAAGAAGCAAAGCATTCAGTTTAGATGAGGTAATGGCTTACATAAACGAGAGCTGTAATGGAAGTTTTCTTTCTAATTGTCCTCTCCAATTATATCCAATGCTTCAGAAACCATTCCCATATTGTTAGTAGTAACTTTCCTGTGTAAGTTCTTTCTACAGTTCCACCTAACTTAGAATTCATGTATGCCTTTGGCTTTTCAATCCAAGACTGCTTGTTTTCAGGCCTTAACATCTAAAGGGAGAGTTGTTCATCAACAACATGCGCAGGATAAAAAAAACCACATTTCTTTGAAATGCTGCCTGCACCAGAAGAAGCAGGAGTTTAGCTTGGCTTGATGAAGAAACTACTATCAGGAAGATGTTGTTTGCATTCCTTTGCTCAGGCACCTGCTGAATTAGCAGGTGGTATTTCTTTGTGTTTTAGTGCATGTTATTTTGGTGGGCTCAAGGCTTCTAGTGTAGGGATACATGGAAAGGCAGGTGTTGATGCATCATGTGTTGTCTTACTGTCAGGTTGTTCTCATCTGCTGCTTCATTTGTTTTCTGTTAGTATAAGCCTGTAGAAATTATTTTCCAGTGAGGCTGTAGTAAGCCTCATTTTGCTCATATATATTTTAAAAGCCATATGTTGTATGCTGCAAATGTTTTTGTCCATCTTACACAGAATTGCCACAAATTAATTTGCTCTTATCTATAGTAGCTCTTGGGTATTACAATATATAATAGCTACCATATTTTTCCCATTATGTCTTTTTCCTTCCAAGTGGGGGACTGGGTAATTCATATGTTCTTTAGTGTATTTAATGGCATAAATGTCTTGCTGTAGCCTGTTAGAGGAGGGCACAAAATAGGTGAATTTTTCTTCTTCATTGCACATCACCTAAATTGCATCAACAAAGTTTCTACGTTGTACCAGTATATGAATTCTTTCTTTAGTGGTGCATATGTAGCTACTGAAAACCATCAAGTATAATTGTCATGGAGGTGCAAGTCTCTTTTGAGTAGCTCTCATGCTCTATCATTTTACAGCAAGACTTACTCACATTCTTCCTGTCATGTTCTATAATGGATTGAGATGACAAAAATAAATACAAGTAACCTAGGAAGGTGCCTCAGCCTTGGTTATCCTCACCAGGCTTTTCACTGTCCTTGTTTTGCCCTTTGGTTCTGAAACACACAACTTCAAATCTGTCATTGTGACCCTCTACCATATCTTACATTTGGTTTTCAAATGCACTTAATAATTTTACCTTGTCTTCTCAGAGCAATTCTTCATTAATTTAATAATTGCTTTTTTGCATGTTGAAATCAGTGCCATACATTTTTTAAAGAAGTGAAATAGGACAACAGCAAATTAAACACTTTGCTCCCATCAGTGTTATAACTGTAGTTCTCTTGATCCTTCACATTTCCCTTTTCTCTGTACTGTACTTTTATAACTGTTTGTGCTGGGTTCTATTTGCATATTAATTTATGAAAAATTGTGCTCAGAGATGTCTTTAGGAATGAAAGGGTTTTAGAGGAAATAATTGACAAGGTTTGCTTCATGCAGAAATGTCAAGTAGCCTCATGTGTGACTGCTGCACATTTACAGTAAGCTGTAAATGCTAAAGGACCTTCTAGCTCAGTATACATGGTGCAGCTGTCCCTTTCAATTTAAAATTCATCTTGTGCTTTGAAAAATGCTTTTTGCAAAGAAGCAATGTGTATTTCCTTTACTGCATGTTGAGAACAGAGTAGAAATTATTCTGTATCTCAAATATTTATAGACATCACAAGTTAACTGCTGAACAGGCAAACATTTCCAGCGTAGCTTTGCAAATGTTTGGCTTGTGACAGAAGCTTTCTTGCTTTTCCTCTTGTCCCTGAAAACCCCAATGTCCTTGTCCTCTAATACTTGTTTTGCTTACAGTGGTGTTGGATTTAAGTCTTGTTTTCAGATTTTGGAAAGTTGCTTTGGTATCACACACACAGCACAGCCTTGTCTAAGAAAGCTTTGTCCAGACATAATTTTTGTTTCTTTTGATTCTCTGTATTACATGGCCCACATACTTTCCTCTTTAAGGGTACAACATTTGACAGGATAAATGTATTTTTTCAATTGCATTGGGCTTCTTAAGTCCTGTTAAATATCAACATGTTGAGAAAGGGAGGTGAGATTTTTTAGGTTTTTTTATAAATACAGCTTGAAAAAATATTAACATGAATGTCTGCTTTCCAGCTCAGTTGCGAAGGTTACAAGAAGAAATTGAGAATCTTCGCAAGGAAAAGGAGAACGAAATTTCGACCACTCGAAATGAGCTTGTCAGTGCTCAAAATGAGATCCTGTCACTTCAGAAAGTAGCAGAAAAAGCAGCATCAGAACGAGACACAGATATTTCTACATTGCAAAGCGAGCTGCGGACGGTGCGAGGGGAGCTTGAACGGTGGAGGAATAATGCCTCGGATTATCAAAAAGAAATTGATGATCTGCAGGCCAGTTTTCGGCTCAAATGCCAGCAGTGTGAGGAGCAGCAGAGGGAAGAGGCCTCTCGCCTGAAAGGTACTCCTTTGGAAGGATGTCACAGAGCATGGCTGGCAGAGCATTCTGCTCTCTGTGCTGAATGCCAGTCACTCAGATCACTGTTTGTCTGTCCCTTTACTCCGTCTGTGTATTTATCCCTCTGTACCAAGGCTTGGGTGTCAGAAAAGACTTTTTATATGCTTCATTAAGCAGTTATTGTCAATTATCCATAAATTAACCTGGGTACTCTTTGATATCAGTAGGCCAAGTGAAATTCCACTTTGAAAAGATGGAAAGCTTTTGCACTTTGAGGGATTCATATTGCCAGAAAATTGCCAAGGGGACTTGTGTAACTTCTCAATAATTCAAGACCGTTAAGGGGAAGATCCTGACTTTTAAATTATACCAAAGAATTTCTGTATGGCTTTAAACATTCTTTTCCTTGTAACAGAGGCATGATATCTAGTGATTCTCCTGCTGTTTTCAAGCCTTGGAAATTATTTTCTTCAGATATGCTTTTCTACCACTCTTTCTAAAATACTAGCATTGACCCATAAAAAAATCTGTTTTCTGCTTTGTACCTTAGGAAAGGCTTTAATGAAAAAAGTAACTTGCCTGGCACTGGGTCATAAACCTCTTAACAGTGGAAGATACTGTTATGTTTTACAGGTGCTGATGAGAGAATTCATGTGACATGATTACAAACAAGTATATTTCAGATTTACAGCTGATACCAGCTTTTTCTCCATTTATTAGCTGCTTTTCCTTGGTGTTCATGAAGTAATTTTACTTAATGGAATTAACTTATTCATTGCAGGTGAACTTGAAAAGTTGAAGGCAGAGTGGATTGCTCTGGAAGCTGAATGTGTTAAACTGAGGAAGGAAAATACTTCACTTGCGTCTGAACTTCAGCGACAAGAGAAGGAGCTTTCTAGGTAAGAGCAACATTGGTTTGTCTAGGAGGTACCACAGCAGCTGAAGAGTTCTTTTGTTGGTGGTTTTTCCTTCCAAAAGAGATACTGAATGTTAATTACACACAACAAGCTGTGGGTTTATATTTAAAAGCAAGACCACGGCCAGCCTTTTGTGTCAGCACTCTGTACAGGGGGACAATAATGATCTGTACTTCTGATTGCTCTAAGCTGAGCATATCAAAACCAACATGTGAAGCTTTCAAGAGTGATAAGTGCCTGTTTGTGTAAGTTTAACATGCATAAAGAATCAATTGGATTTTGTTTTTCAGCTCTCAGAAACAGAGTTTAGCACTAACCAGCGATATAAGTGTTCTTGAAATGTCTCGAAAGGAACTTGAAAATCAGATGGGATCTTTGAGAGAAAAACATCAGCGGGATGCAGCCAGTCTGAAAACCCAACTCAGTGAAGCTGAGAGTCAAGCAAAAGATTTTCAGAAAGAGGTAACATGAAATATTTCCCTTCTGCAAGAATGTAATGCCCAGACTGGCCTTTTGAAGCTAAAAGAAATAGGAAATTCTTCTAGTAAAGAATTTCTTTGTATGTTTACTCCAGGCAGTTTAAATGGTAGCTAAGAAAATATAAACTGGGAATCAGATCTGAAAAGAAAGACTTCAAAGGAAGTTCTTTGAGAACTTGGTAAACTTTACCTACATACATTGCTGTAGTGAATTTACTTTTAAGGTGTTCAGACAGGAAAATGATTATTCAGAGTCTTCAGGAGCATCATGGTCCAAGTTTCTTTAGCTGTTATGAGTCAGTTTCTTTTTGGTTTTTTTTACAGTCTAATCTTCCCAGTTAGATTTGAGCTCTTTTATTTGGTGATGGGACTACATATTCTTCACAAAGATCTCCTTTTATCTTAGTGCATTTGTGAGTGCATATGGAAAAGCCAGCATTCTGAACATCTATTTAATCTGCCTGGCCTCCAAAGATTGCCTGGAAGAAGGCCATAGTCTCCAACACTTACTTGCTTCCTCTTATATGAGCATTTTGAATGTTTCCCCAATCACTGCTTTTTGTTTCTTTTGCAGTCATTTTGTTTGCTCTGTGGTTAGTTTGTCCATGTCACATTCCTTACAGTTCTCAGAATCTGAAAATCCCAGTTGTCTTAATCTCTGTTTTGTAATCAGATCAGTATTTGTAAAGATGCTTCATCTTCTAAATTTGTGGTGAATGCCAGTACTGAAAGTCTTGGTTCTTCCCTAACTAAGCCCAGTCAGGAAGACTGCTAGAACAGAAAAAAAATGGAATGTAGGGTTGAAAAAGGAAAAGCTGCCCATTCTGTAGGAACATGTCACATTCACCCAGTTCTGTTTGTACTTGACCACTCTGAAGATTATGGCATGACAGTAACAAGGCATAATATTTTTTTAATGCCTGCCTTGCTCTTATGTTTGAATTTGCTCTGTGGGAAGAGGGCTTTATTTACTTCATACAGGGTGTTGAATTTTGCACCTCTTAGAGGGGTGTGGGTATGTAAGCTGCAGCCTAGATGTAATAATAATAATGAATGATTGGTATGAGAGCTCAATTAAGACTTTCTATTTACTTTGTATTTCCTTGGGATTAGTAGTCCTTGCCCTGCCAAGCTGGGCAAAAAGTTGTAATTTAGAAAAAAGCAAATCTAAATTCTACCCCGCTTTTCTGAAGAGAGAGTGCACTGATGCAAGTCTAGGCAGATAAGAGAAAAGGGAGCTGTGTGCTGAGTTGATGTCAGTGTGTGCTGGCTGTCCAGGGTTTCACAGATTGTTCTCTCTGTGTCTTTAGTATGAAAAAACACAGACTGTGCTCTCAGAGCTGAAGGCCAAGTATGAGGTGGCTGAACAGCAAAACCAGTCACTCTCCGAGGAGCTCAAACAATGTAAAGAAAATCTGAAGCTGCTACAAGAGAAAGGAAACAATGTAAGTACCAAAGGTGTGGGAAGTCAGGCTATGACACTGGGAATCCTGTTGATTGGAAGAATATAGAGGAGTCGAATAGAAAAGGTGGACTTGGAGAAAAAAAAAAAGAAAAGCTGTGTGCCATATTATGCAAAATTCCATTCTGGTCCTACTTGTATAGATTTGCAGATCATTGCACTGTTGTAATTACTCGTGAAAGTTAAATTTACATTTGCCTGACAGTTTTAAGTATGTCCTTAGTGTGTCCTGCTCTCTTGAAAACATGTGGCTTAAATACTAGTGAACCAGATCTAAGTAAATTTTTCTGATTTTTAAGACTGATACAGGGGTAAAAGCCAACAAACCTGTATCCAAATGAATTGAGTAAACCTTTTCAAGCTGCTCTTATCAGTATTTATTACAATGGATGTTCCCTCCTTACTCCTGCTTATGCTTCTTAACCATGGTTATTTCTGATAGGCTCATACTTTACACAGTACAGTTGAACTGTACTTTCTATTCAATAATGAAAATAATTTTCTGTTTTTGAGTTAATTTGAGAGGTTGTATCATTAGAACCGAGTTCCCAGCTAGAGGCAGCTTTTTATTTTACTGAGATTTTGAAATCTTCCAAACATTAAGGGTGTGGCAGACACATGAGATGGTCATAGCCTTTTTAGGTCCCTTACTGCTCTGGGAAGGCTGGTTTTGTCTTCCTGTACTGCTTCTGTGGCCAGTGCAGGGTGAACAGCTCCTGTAATGCACAGTACAAAACAGGAAGATAATGAATGCTCTGTGACAGACTTGAGCAAACTGTTTTTTCTAACTAGAAAGAAAGTTTTATAGGTCCCATCCTCTAAATCAGCTGGCTGCTGGATGCCTAAAGTTTGTATGAATATCCTTGCCATAATTAAGTCTTGAATATAAACCTTGGAACATCATGGAGCTGTCAAAGATGTTAAGAATTCAAAGCTTTTCTCGCTTTTTTCAGCCATATTTTCAGGAATATGATTTCATAATTCCCTTGGAACCTGAGTCTTGCTTAGAATTTTTCTGCAGTGCTCAGATAATGCTGAGTTACCTGACTTACTTAAAGCAGAAGTCAAAAACAACAAGAATAAAACCCCACCTCATTTTAATAGAAGAGATCACACTGAATAAATAATTGTGAATGTGAGATTTTCTGCTCTGTTAAAAACATTAACCTCAGAATCAAAATGATCAGTGGAAAAAGGGGGATAATAGAGGGTTGAAATACTATGAAGGAAATTGGAGCACCTGATGAAAGTGGAAAAACTAAAAGGAAATTTTAGGGACAATTAGAGGTAAGTATTTAAATGAGAGCAGAAACCACAGCAGTTGCCAAAATGTGCTTGCAGAAGAGGAGTTAATTGTGACAGTTGAAACCCGGAGGTCAGGGCGTGATGAAGAGCATCCTCCATATAAGGGCAAACTCACTGCTCACCAAACATTACTCACAGTCAGTAATGTAAAACATATCCATCTTGGGGATTGTTTCAAACATCATGGATACCGGGCTGAGTTCCAAGGTCAAATTTTTCAAGTACCATTGCCCCCTTATGCTGGAATCATTATCTGCTACTTCATTTCTGAGGACAAAAAGTGACTTCCCACTGTGGGATTTGTTCCTTTTTGCAGCCCCGTGTCTGTGTGAGTTTGTATATCTTCATACTGTAATAAAAGATGCATAATTTTGTTGAAGCATGTAGTTAAATGCTCCTTGACAATAGGGAGATTTGTTATGTATTGAAAAGTTTGTGAGGGGAAAAATCTCACTGAATGTGATGGATATTTATCATTGTTTTCATTTGCCAAGAATGTGTATAACTTAAAAAAAATATAGAATTGTTCAGTGAACCATCAAACATTAGAAAAGGCAAGGCTTCTGTACTGCATTTGGGATATAATTTAAATATGAAGTTTTAATATTTAAGTTTGACCTTTAAAAAAGATGTCAGCGTTGTGTTTCTGAAATGCTTAGCGGTGTGGTGTGCTACTTATGTTTGCATGCTCGTAGTCACTGGTTCCTTCCTGATGCACTCTACACAACAGGTTTAATGATGGGAATGGTTTGAGAACATCAGCTGCTCTGGTTGATTTAAACCTCTGGCACTTTTTTGAACACTGCTGTGATTATTTCTGCCAACAGGCTTTCTGTGGGAAGGTGGCACTGTGATTCATGGCACTTGTGACACAAAAATAATCTTGCATGAAAAAGTCTTCAATCATTACACAATTTTTTTGTTAAGTATTTGCCTTGATTGAAAAAAAAAAAATTGAACAATACTAGAATACCTTCTAATATTTGTGTGTTTTGACCCATATTGGAGATTCTATGAATAAGAGATTTCTACAAATTCATAACAGGATGAGATTTTACTTACTAATCACCACGTTTTAGCCAAGTTAAGCATTAATTTATCTTTCGTTTATTTATTTGACTGAACAAAATCAAGGTAGCTTCAGCACAAACAGTTTTAAAAGTATTTGGCATGGCTTGACCTTAACCTCCGTGTGTCTTTGTGTGTGCACAAATAGATAGAGCAGGAGACAGAGAAAGCAGATGTCTTCCAAGGACAGCTTAAAAAGCATTCAGGTCCATTTTTGCTTTTAATGTTACATATCACAGATAGAGGCTGTTCCATCCAGAATGTGCAGTAGTTTCCATGAATAGAACGTAGGTGAGAAAAAGTGTGGCTGGTTCTGAGGCGGCCATAAGCTGGATGAACCCTGCAGTCTGGCCAGCTGCTGGTTCTGCCCAGCTGCAGCATCTGATCAATTTTCAGAATTGCATTTGGTCGCAAGGCTGCTGACCTGGCAGAGATGCTGAGCTTTGTGGTATCTCTGATAGAAATGTGCTTCTCTGCTTTTTAGTAACTGGGCGTGGATTGTACAGTCATGTTACAATCTCACGGAAATGTCTGAACTACTGGGTTTGCCTGTGGACAGAACTGTAACTGATTCACTAATGGAGGAAAAAAAGATTGTTTTTCCGGAGGCTGGTGATGGAAAATGGAAAAGGCTAACTAGCAAGGAATGAAGAAACAGCTGAAAAGTCCAATATTTGGTGTGAGTCTGTCTCTCAAGAAATCCAAATAGGATTTCCTCTTACTTAGAAAAACTAAAACCAACTGTAAATAAGTTACAGGCAAATCAGTTTAACATTCGTATTGTTTTCAAGTGCTAAATTCCAAGTCGTGACAAGAAGTTTCTTGGAACATTTTCTGCTTACTTCCCTTTATTTTGAAACATCCCTGTTCATTTGAGTAGAATGGTGTACTAACTTTGTATACCGAATTAGATAATGCTGTGATGTGTTAGACGTCTTTAATACATTTCATTTAAAACAAAACTTACTGACTTATTTTCCCCTCTCTAAATCATCTTTACCTGATTGATTTATAGCACAAAGTGATTTTTAATATCCCTTCCCTTCTTTAGCCTTCCATATTACAACCCGTCCCAGCCGTATTCATCGGCCTAATCCTGGCTTTCCTGTATTGGTGTTACGGCCCATTGTGGTAGCGAAAGGTACAAGCACTACTGTTCAGTCAATGTATGTTTGTCCCTCTCACCTGTTTGTGCCATTTCTGTATCAAATAGTGCATGGTGGAATGCTCACAGGTATTTCTTTACCTGAAGCAAACCCTTCATTTAATATGCCATTCTGTTGACACTGATGAGCTGAGCAATCCACTAATCATTTAACATCTCTGTGGTTTCTTTAATTCTAACAATTAATTTTGTTCTAACCGGTGCTTGAACGTGCCTCTCCTAACTCGGTCTCAGTTCGTCTTTAGCGAATGGGCTGCCTTTTGCACAATGCTGTGATGCTGGGGCTTGTAAGAAAACTTAATTGCTTAATTAACTATGAAAAATGAAGAGTTTGCCTCTAATAATAAAATCCAACAAGCTTTGGTTCCTATCTATGGACTAAGAAATTCCTCTCTGGCTCTAAACACTTTAATTTTTCTCACTATTGCTGATGGAAAGATGGAAAAAAAAAGACAAGAAGTAGGTGGTTGGTTTGTATTCTGAACTCCTAGCTTGCATTTTCTCTTGTCTCTCAGTGTGTCCTCCTTTTAAAATGCCATTGTTGTCATGCAATGTTGTGACGCTCTGTTAAAAATGGTGTTGGTAGGATCTGCTACAAACTTAAGTCACAGATCTGGGTGTAAAAAAGATGTGCATAAACCTCTGTCTAGCCTTGGCTTGGCATGAGCGTTACTTTAAACATCTCAAGCCTTCGCATGTTCAGTGGCAGATCTCTCTGAGGTGTGTGCAGTAACAAACCTGGAAAAGCGGAGCTGCCCCGAGTCCTCTGGACCATCCTCAGTCCCGACGAGCTGTGGAGTTCCCGTGCTAGAGGAACGTGGTTTGCTGTGCTGCTCCAAGTCAGGACTAGCCTGCAGCAGGGCTCGTGGGTAACCTTGTAGTGATGCCTATCAACAGGTACTCAGGACTTGCAGGAACCACGAGGTAAACTGGTTAGTATGAATTAGAACAAATATGATATTGATTTCTTTTTTCTCTCCACACAGAGACAATGGCCTTGGATGCCTCTGATGGCAGCTTTGGTTGCTGTAACAGCCGTGGTGCTGTACCCAGGCCTAACCAGAGCTTCTCCATGAGAACTGTTGTTGAATCCATACACCGTCCTCCCTTTAGAAGCTGGCAACATTCATATACTGAGGGAAAACAGATTAATTCTCTTCCTTTTTACCTCTAAATACAGCACAGCTCTGCGTGAGAACAGCAGTAGGGTCATTTGCTTTAAACTGTATAAAATGTATCTGTCTATAAAGAGGGAATAAAATTGTGATTCATCGTACTGTGAGCAATATTTTTGCTTACAACTTCATGCAAGTTTTAAATTAGTATGTTGGGATTCTGAATATTATAATGGTGGCCTAAAACAGGCTTCTTGGTACCAAATTATTTATAATGGCTAGGGTTGTGGACACTGACTTTTAGAATCTGATTGCTAGACTTGAGAGGAAAATACTGATTTGGACGTTCAAGCCAAGTAACCTTGCAGATACTTGGGAAACAGATGCAGTGTGCTCAGTGCCTTTCAGTATGATCTATTTTTTTTTAAACTAGCGTATCATTTTACTTGCTGTTAGTCACTGAGCTGTTGGGAACAAGACTTAAGAAAACTTCTCTTAGCACGCCTTTCGAAGGAAGCATATTTTTCTTTCCTAAGGATTGCTTTATTAATGGGTTTTGGGAATAAACACAATTCATGTCCAGCCTTAAAGAGATAGAGATACTGATGGTGAAGACCAGCCTAAAGTATTTAGTGTGCGCGTGTGCGAGTGTAAGCATGTGTGTGTTCTTGAGTGAACTAAGGTGTTTCTGGGAGCAAGTACTTGGTCATTTGACGGACATAGTGCATTGATTCAACTTACGTGAACTTTAGTTTGAATGTAATTTATTAAATTTCATATATTTAAAGAGATGCATTCTTTAAAAGTATGAATACCTTCTCACATATCACATGTATCAGTTTATTTTTTCAGTCATTTGATACTTTCTGACTTGAGCTGGAGAAGCTCTTTAGGATAAGCTTTTGTGGACGTAGCTTTATTAAGAGAACTGCTACAGTACGGCTGTGATCAGCTGAGAAAATCTAGATACATCAAATACTACGAAATTGGAATCATCTACCTGATTGTCAGGCGAAGATGATTTCAGTTTGGTAGTAAAATTTTGTGGCTCCTTATCATATGGCTGTAAGTATGATGCAGTGGTCCCCATTACAAAGTTTATTTTCCTTATCTAAGTACTATAACTATTGCTATTTGCTGACTTTTGGTGGGAATCACTGTAGTTAGTGCTGAATTAAATGTAGACAGTAGTTGTCCTGTTCAGCTCAACAGTTCTGTCAAAAAGTTTATTAAAGATTTAAATAATATGTTAAAGAGTGGTAAAGTAAAATGGCTCTGCTAAAGGAAATTTCAAAATAGGGAGGTAATCTCAGCAACTCAATTGGCTTTAAAGAATGTTATGGCAATCGACAGATAGTTTAAATATTTAAATAGAAATTTAGTATATAATTTACTTTGTGAGGTTTTAAGGGTCATTGTCCTTTAATTAAAGGTTCTATCTTAAGTTACATGGGATTTGCTAATGGGAGGATTATTAGTTGGAGAAAATAGTCCACAAGTGACTCGTAGAAAAAAACTAGTGTCATTTAGTTAACTCATTTCATCCTTTTCATCCTTTTTCAGTTGCAGGAAGCCACCCAACCACAGAACACTCGTATGCCAGTGGTACTTAGTACCTCTTGTATATAGGTTATTGCAAATATTGTTCTTAAATGCTTAACTTCAGAATTACATTTTTTTAAGTAATTAATTGTTTTAAATCTATTTTGTAAAAATATAAAAATACAATAGAATTTCTGGAGAACAGATTAAAACTATTTGCACTAACACACGTGATGTGCATGATTTAATAAAATAACTTTACTCTCCCTATGCATGTTTGAGTTGAATGTCATTTGAAAACAAGAGATTCATGCTAAGTTTCTTTTGCACTAGATATTGCCACAGTTACTAGGCACAGTGTCTGCAGCATGTCCAGTAAGAGCAAAAGACTTTTGTTTTCTTCTGTTTTGTTTTTTAACGTTTTATTTCACATTTGTGCTGGTTTAAGTTTTGGTCCATCTGATCCCTCTGTCTGTGGTTTTCAGAAGGAAGTGGGGTAGGAGAGAGTCCCGGAAGGCTTGGGAGCAGATTGCCATGGAGGAGGAAGAGGCGTTGGGAGCTGCGGGGTGGATGTGCCCTGGCCAAGAGAGGAAAGTCCTGCTGGGGAAGGGAGCCTGGTGCTGCCCCCTCACCTCTCTAGCAGCTCAGACTCCCTGTTTGTCCCTCTTGCAGCTGCTGTTTCCTTTGCAGTGGATTCCCTTCCCTCCTCCCTGCTGGCAGCGTGTGCAGGCAGAGCCTGGCGGAGCAGGGCAGGGGAGGTGCCAGGTTCCCTGGGGGCAGCTGGGAGCCCTGCACCACAGCAGTTCTGCCTGGGGCTTCATTTTGTTCTTGTATTAGAGACAACTGTTGTGTTTTCAGAAATCTTTAGTGCCTCAGAGAGCTGCAGTTTGAGGCCCAACGTGGTTGTATTAAAGGAGAAATAATTTCCAATTTCATTACGTGCATGTATGCATATTTATATACACGGGTGCATAGTACACATTGCATGGGGGTTTGTGCTTACAAGTATACCTGTGGTTCCCTAATACAGTGCCTTTTCCAGGAGTTCTTGACATTTGCATGCTCACAATGATGAGGAATGAGCTCAAGTGCACAGTTCACTCTTCTGTTGCAAGAATCCCTGGAGAAGGGTTGGGTAACTGGGAAGCTGCTGTTCTTCAGTGCTTCCATACTAAAACACCAAGTGGAGTTATTTTGCAAGGACTCCTTGCACAAACCTTTCTGGNTGTGTGCTCTTTTACCTTCCTATTTAGGTTCTTTCTTTTGTGAGGCTTGATCAGCTAAGCCTTGGAGTTACTATACCGAGCAGCTTTTCACACGTGTGAGATGCTCCACTTGTAAAACAAGTGCTCTGAGCTTGCACTGAATTTGGAGGTTTTAAAAAGGTTCCTCATAGTAGCAAAGTTAGTCAAAGAGTTGTTTTATCAGTTGCTAGTTTAATTTGGAAGATTTAGTATAAATCTTAGAATATCTGAACACTTCTTCAGATTTGTCCTGGTGTCTTGAGCGAGGCACCTTTTCTAAATTCTAGAAGAATTTACTTATGTGGGGACTACAATAGCAGGCCTTTTATTTAAAAATATAAATACGTGAAAAGTATAGTGTGATTTTCATGTTCCTTGTAGCTGAATTAAATGCGTTCTTCCAGAGTCTTTGCCTCATCCTTTTTGCAGAATGTCTGGATTTTTTGGTGCTAAATGGAGAATTGTGAGCCTGCACAATATATTGCAAGGGTTCTCATAACACAGTAAGAATTAGTATCAGATGACTGATAGCTGGAGCAAAGGTAATCAATCGCCTGTGCATGTATTTTTGGGGTATATATCCCCAAGTTATTTTTCTAATCAAGTCTTCTGAAGTATGTTACCTGTTCCAGATTTCTGTCTGCTTTATGTAAGATTTTTGAATGTCTCCTGCCTTAATCCATAGGGTTCTGCCACTTGCAAGAATCATTTCTTCAGCTTGTATCTTTTTTCCATGACAAATCCACTGCCAAATTCATTCCACCAGCAGCATCTAAGTGCTTTAAAACACCAGGTCACCACTGTGGCTTTTGGGAAGCCACTGTCCTTTGCACTGGCTCTGCAAGTGGGGCTGGCCAGGTTTCACCAGGGGCCTTTTCTCCCCTTTGGCTCTTCATCCACCATTAGTGTTTCATTAGCAACTGTCTCCAAATTTTGAGTCTCCATTAATAATAGCAATTAATCATATAACAGAATTAGAAGCCATATTCTTTCCTTCTCTCTTGCATATACCTCTGGGTCTGTTTGGAGGGTGATTGCTTCCTGCAAACAGCTGCATTGAATTCCCCAGATCCAGCTGGTTTGCTCATCCCTCTTTGCACGTGCTTATGAACACAGAATTCCTCGTTCTTCTCTGGCAGTATATACTATACTGGGCTGCAGTATAGGGGATTATTTTCTGGCCTTCCTGGGTTTTTATTTTGTATTAACTTGTTGAAAGTGAGCAGAGGTTTGTCCAACAGAGCCAAGTTCCTCTGCTTGGAAGAGAGGGGCTGCACCCTTTCCTGCTCAAGAGCTGGGTGCTACCAGTGACTGACTGAAGGCTCCCAGCAGTAGAAGGTAAATCAGCAATTAAAACAGGTTCGATGGCAAGGGACATTACAGGCTCAAGTTCCCAATTGTAAAGGCAAGGGGAACTCATCTGATCACTAATCTGGATATAGCAGTCGTAAAACTTCAATCTGATTTCATCAGCAGCAGCAGAATGTCAAGAAGTTCAGCATTTGTTAGAAAAAAGGAATTCTTGCTTTAAGAACTTCAGAATATGGATCAGTCACCTTTGTAGATAAGGTACGTGAGCAAACTACTGTTTTCAGGAAAACCCAAACTAATCCCCAACCCTGTGCTTGAGTTCATCTTGCTTTGGCTTCCAAAAATTGAATTCAAATACGTGTCTCTTGGAGGATGTTCTTTTGCTGCAAGTGTTGTCCTGATCCAGGGATGTGACATACCATGATAATATCTTCCAATCTTACTTTATATGAATGGGTTGAATTTTTAACTTTTTTCTTCATCCCTGTAGTTTTTGTTGTCAGCTTTTCAAACAAATTTTAATTTTCCAAATCAGTGTTCTCTCTTGAAGAGTAGATGCCAGAATAGAACATGTCCTTACAGTTATTACCTAAGATCATATGAATAGATGATAAGCTTTATATCCTGCTCTGGTATTCTTGTTTGGTTGTGCACCAAAACTTTTTTTTGGGGATTCACTGACTTCCAGCTTCTAGATTTTAACCTTGTCAATCAAATCACTCCTCGCATCACCCTGGTATGAGGTGCACCCTGTGACGCCAGACTTTGCAATACTGTTGGGTAAAAACCACTGTAGGCAGCAGGCCCAAGCAGCAGCCTGTTCCCAGGACTGCACAGCATTGAAGGGGTTTTTCCTTCAGGTTTTGTAAGGATGACTCCTGCAGCTTTATCCTAGACTATTGATCCTACACTGCTGAACAATAGTGAGAGAAAAACTGATCCCTGAAGGACAATAGGGAAAAGATTCGTAGAATAGTTCCTTCACTTAGTTTTTACAAAATGACAGCTGTTCTGTAACCTGCATTATTAGTTAACAGTGATAGTAGTGTAGTGATCACTTTTATTGAAATGTCATCATTTACAGAAATCTTGGTTTAATAACACTAATAAAGTCACTTTTTTAAAAATTGAAAAGGGGTATTTTATTTTCTAAATGTTTTTACAGGTATGAATTATTTTACATTCTTGAACTTTTTGCTGACTGCTTCCCATACATTATTCTGTGATTTGCTTACATCTTAGAGTGAAGCAAAGCCAGTCCTTTTCCCAGGATCAGACACTTGACTCTATTCCCTCAGCCCCATCTTGTTGTTTGCACATTACTTTGCTTCCCTCTCCAAGCATTTCACATCTGAGGTTGTTCACGTGATGGAGTTTCTCAGTGAGCATCATTCCCGGAGCTGTTGTGTCTCAGCTCCAAGGCACCGAGGGGTGTGGATGTGTGTCCGTGCTGTTCTGGGATTGCGCTTGCCTGTGCTGGACCAGGACGTGGTCACTGGTGTTGAGCAGCCATGAGAGAGAGTGGGGATTGGGTAATTGAGGTTCCTGGGTAAATGGTTCTCAGCTGTGGGAGTGGAGATGTTGGCAGGGAGAGGTAATTCCTGTGCTGTGTCAGGTGAGACCTTGAAAATGCCACGGTGTTGCCAAAGCGTGTCATCCTCTCATCGTGTCTGATGGACAGATCCAAAGCCTGGGTTAAACTAAAAGCAATGTTTTATTACCTGATCGTATTGGTCAATAATTGAGACGAAAGAGTGAAGTCATCAATTCATTCTGTTCTATTGGAATAAAATGTAACCAAAAGCTTACCTGTATTTGTTTCAGTACCCATTGTTGGGACATGGATTTTTTTTTTTTTACAAACACCGCACACACACTATGGTAAAGTACTGCCTTCAGTATGGAATGAATCTGCTATTTTAATCTTTTCATGCTAGATCATTTATGAAGTTTATATTCTATTTATATTTCTTGTAAGGAGTTCTTGCTCTGGAAAATAATTTTATTGAGTATGTCATCAGTTTTGATGTGACAAAACTACTTCTTGTCTTGAATACAGTGGCTCTTACTTAAAAAAAATGTTCCAAATATGCAATATGTCTTTTGGGATGAATAAATGGTAAAAATTATGAGAATAAATTTACATCACAACAGAAAGCTGATTTGTATTGTACATAGTCTTTCATTCAGCCTAACTCAAAATTTCAGCACGCCACAACTTCTGAACCTGCTACACTCTGCTTTACTGCGATAGAAGACAAGTTACTAATTAATGAATTGATTAAAACTGATTTCAAAATTGGAATCCATTCACCTGTTTACTTTGTGCAAATGGGATTTGCAGCCACATGACCTCCCCTCCTCTGTGTGACGTGGTAAAGCTGGGCTCCAACAGGTCTAAACCCAGGGATAGAAGGGCTGGAGCACGGGGCAGGAATGCAGCCTTGGTTTGTGCAAGAGTTACAGGGGTTTGGTGGTGAGACATCCTCAGGGGATCAGTCACTGATCATCCTTTAAGAAGACCGATAATCCTACAGTCTTTTATCTCCACTGTAAATCAGAGGGAATTCTGGAGCTCTGTTTCAGTGCTGACTCAAGAGAAGGACATTCAGTGAGTCACTCACATAGTTTTGAGCAAATTTGAGGAAGGAAAGTCTCCTCCCTGTTTGGAGACTGTGTGGTTTGGATCCACCCCAGGGTGCAGTTTAAGTACACATGGTTTCACTCCAGGCAAGCAGTAAGTCCTGGTGAAATACCCAGGCAACTTGTCTCCTATTTTTCAGTTTTAAAAAGTTAAAGTCAGAGTTAGCATTAAAACATTCTTCCAGATGCAGTAGATGGTTGGGGGGAGGAAGGAAGCCTAAAAAGGTGATAAGTTTATCTGCTGCTCTTCATGGGACATCGCTGGTAGCAATTAAGGTGTTACAAGTTTGTCTTGAATTCCTGTCTCCCACCAGCACTACACAGAGTGCTCTTCCTTAGAGCCTGAATGAGTTTATTTCTGAGTAATGCTACAGCTAAAAGGTGGTGATCATGTTCGCTCACTTTTGAAGGTTTAATGTCAATATTCCAGGCTCAGTAGGTATGATATTTATTTGGTGTTTTTGTTTTAAGTGTAGCAGCCACAGCTGACTGGCAGATTTTCTGTTGCAGAACCTGACGAATCCAACAGTAGCTGGCCATTGTAAGAGACATTTATTGCTCTTTTTTTCTTTTTCCACTTCATAATTATTGCAGTAGCAGGTAAGCAGAGACATAGCCTGCAGCAACTTCACGGTCCTTTTTTAATTGCACTTCCAGCCAGGTTGGCCAGGTGTTGGTGTTCCTGTGCTACCTGTTGCGTCAATACGACATCCTTCCCCTGCAGACTTCCCTGAACTGTAATTCTTCATTAGAAGAATTATGTACCAGCCAATAGTAATAAATTATGAACAATCTTCCCTATTATTACTTTACATGATTGCCTTTGCAGCCAGTGAGGGTGTACCTTAGCACATCCATGTCCCTGTTCAGGAGGATGTTTAGTAGACAAAGACCAAAAAATTTGGTGTCTGATATGGGATGTCTCATTTGAAATCTAGAGAGAGGGGTAAAAAATTAGTTGGAAACATCACACTGATGTTTCTTCCAGTAATTGAAAAACAAATTTGGAATAATTCCATCTGAACGAGCACTTCTGGGATGTTTCTTTGGTGAGAAATGAATTGCTTTGTCAAATGTGTAGGATGTTGCATCTGCTTGGAATGCGAGTCTGTGAGATGTCCCTGCTACTGAATGACTGCCTTAGATGGGCAGGGAAATGTATCAGGAAAAGCTTTGTTGTAAAGCTTGTCAGGATGGAAGATGAGCCACAGTACTGTCAGAGATCATTCCCAGCTGAGGCATCTCTGCTCATGTGCATGTGGACTCATTAACAGTGGTGTTCATTTGATTCCTTTAATGCAAATTGTTTCCAATTGCCATGAAATACATTTCACTGGAGATTATTCAAACAGGGTAAGTTTTCAGTTGTAAAATAGTGAAGAATAGTTGCATATTTATATGCAGTCATATTCTGCAGCTGTGGGACTTAATGTTTTAATTTCTTGGACCTAAGTAAGACCTCAGTGCGACCCTGCTAGCTCAGACACTTCATCAGAAAACTGCTGTAGTATTCTTTAGGTTTTGAGCACATTTTGGAGTTCTTCAGTCCTTTTGGTTGTGAAGCTACTCTGAAAACATCAAGTTCCAGCTGCGTGATGTGAAGGTTGCTTCCTGCAGCCTCTGAAGTGCAAGCTTGGGAAGCAGAGGGTTTGTGCTAATGACTGGCTGGAGGTGTGCATGACCCAGGTGTGAGCAGCCATCTCCACTTGAGGAGAAAGAGGATGATGACTCAGAGCAGAGTCACATCCTGTTAACACTGGCAGGGGACACCACCACTTCAGTCTTCCTGCTTTCTCACTAATGAAAGCTGAACAGCCATGAAAAGAAGTCCCTTGAAGTGTAAGAAAAGCCAGTGCTGCAGCGATTTGTGTCTGCCCAAATCACGTGTGCAGGTATCTCAGTTGTTCCAAAGCAGCTCAGGCTCAGCACTGTGTTCATGGAGGTCTCGGGGTCAGGGGGGCCTCTCTCCGTGGCTGGTGGCTGCAGACCCAGGCACTCATGATGGCCTTGCTTCCCTCCAGCTGAGAGCCCCCGTGCCAGGCTTGGGGGTTTGCTGTGATGCGGGTTCTGCTTTGCAGGTACCTGCTCCGGGGTCTGCCAGGGTGCAGAGTGGGAGAGAGCTGACCCCCAGCAGCTGGCAGTGCCCGTCTGAGGGGGCTGTGAATGCCCATCAGTGAAAAGCAGTGTCTGGCTCTTGCATCTCGGTGTGCTGTGGTCTGCCTCGTGGACTTGGCTTTCAGCTGGAGTCCAGCACAAATGTTAGCAGATGGATTTAGATTGGAAATTGGGAATAAATTCTTCCCTGTGATGGTTGTGAGGCCCTGGCACAGGTTGTCCAGAGTAGCTGTGGATGTCCCATCCCTGGAAGTGTTCGAGGCCAGGCTGGATGGAGCTTTGAGCAACCTGGTCTAATCGCAGGTGTCCCTGCCCATGGCAGGGGCTTCAAATGAAATGATCTTTGAGGTCCCTTTCAGGCCAAACTCTGCAGTGATTCTGGGAGAGCTCAGCCTGGCTGGTCAGAGCAGGTGCTAGTTACACCAAGGCTGTGGCTTTGATCCCTGTATGGGTCCTTCAGGAGTTGGACTCTATGATCCCTGTGGATCCCTTCCAGATCAGAATATCCTGTGATTAAGGGTATTTATCCAGTTTCTGTTTTAGAGTACACATTCAGTGGCCCAGCAAAGCTGTGTTTGCATGGCTTCTTGAATCAAATGATCATGGAGCAGAAACAAGTTGGTGCAGCAGAGTATGAAACTCCACTTATCTATACCTTCTGTTTGAGTAGGATGAAGCTTTGTGTTTCTCAATGCAGTTTTAATGGGATAGAGATTTAGAGAAAGCTTTTAAAGCTTTTAAAATTCAGCGTGTTACCAGGGTGAAGTTGAAATTGCAGTTTGTGATGTGTGCTGTGTGCACAGATCTCTGCTGAGGCGTCTTAGTTTGAAAGAGGGTGTTTAAAAACCTTCCCCAAATACATTGGCTGCCTCCCAATAACTTTTAAACTAGCATTGAAGCCGGAGAGGATTTTTTGCTGCTGTTTCTGTGCTGCATTGTTTAATGCATGCAAAACTAACTTGTTTAAGCAAGGAGCTTCTACTAACAGCTTGAGATGTCAATTCACAAATTTCAAATACATTTCAAAGCATGTTTTGTGGTGGAAAATAGTTCCCCTACAGCCTTCTTGGGGGTGTCTTTGCTGGTAGTAGCTGCTTCTGGTTTTCCTCAAATATGTCAGGGTGGTTTTGCTGAAACAATTTATTTGTCACCCTCAGTACGTAAAGGCCCTGGTGGCTGTGTTGTCTCTGACCTTGTTGCCCCAGCAGCCCCATGCTGGATGTTTGGTTGTTTTGGTTTCCTGGACAACAAACCGATGATCTGGGAAGCCTGACCTGGCTTGTGTCGCCATGAGGGGTGGCAGGAGCCTGCAGGAGGAAGTTCCAGGTGTCTTGAGAGGCAGGAAAGGAGGAGGAAACAGCGTGTTTTGGGGAACGTTCCCACACAGTGCAAGGGAGAGGCATGGGGTAGGGGGCACATCAGGAAGGCAAGGGTCAAATGGGTCTGGGAAGGATGTTCCTGGGTTTTACCACAGAGGGAAAAAGTACTTTTCCAGCCTTGAAAGAGCATCCCCATCCTCTGCTGGTGTCTGCGGCCTGCCTCCCTGGGCCAGCGTGGGGTGGAGAGCCCCAGCTGCTGCCTGGGGCAGGGGGAGCTGCCCTGTGAGAGCCTGGCAGCAGCGAGGGGGAAGGTGATGTTTGGTGTTTCATGCACTGTGCAACAGAGGGGCCTCACAGACAATATCTGCCTTCCTGCCCTACGCCTGAACCTTGTGGGAATCCTGCTCCATTCTTATCCCCTTCCTGGCATTGACCCGTGGGTCCGCTGTGACCTGAGGCTTCCTGTCACCCGTGCAGGGCCAGCACCTTCCACCACCACATAAGAGCCAGGTCCTTGGGCTTCCCTTGCCCTGAATGCACAAGATTTCTCCTGCCTTTTGCTGCGGGGAGGTGACCTGGAGCTGTGTTTGCAGATGAACAATAAAATAGCTGCCAGAGGATTTTGACTCGAGACACCCTTCTAGTCACTAAGGTGTCCAGGAAGCAAAGCCTTTGGTCTGGGCAGTCAGAGCTGCAGGAAACATGGTGGGATGGGATTTGGTGGAGATCAGAGTGCAGAGCTGGGTACGCTGCCATGGTGGGCAGAGCCCCTGGTGACAGCAGCTCTGCTGGCCCAAGTGCCAGGACTTGCGTAGGGCACAGTGGAGGGTGCACCTGAGCCTGGCTGCGTCAGGAGAAGGTAAGAGCTGGGAACATCTTATCTGCTGTAACAGGAGTGATGTTGGAGTCAGCACAATCCCTGCGTGGTCTGAGTCTTGCCTTGGCTAAACTGTGTTCTGTGAGTGAGATGCCTTTGACGCATCTCTTGCCTCATTCGTTGCCTCATCCACGGAGCTTGCCTTGAGTCATCCCTATGGCTGAGAGACAAAGATCCTTTTAAAACTTAAAAGGATTTTTGTTCTGGTTTTGTTTTGTCTAATTCTCACTTGTATATAATAATGTACATAATATATATGGAAAAAATTATCTTCACTTAGATGTTTTTCTCTCTGTACACGTGCCAGTGGAAAATGCTTCCTCGATACTTCCTACAATCCCGCAGACCCAGACAATGCAGTTCTCAGAACTGTTTCAATCTACATTTACTGACAAAATAGTTTGTCAGTTTTACCAGAAGCAGATGTCAACTTTCTAGTCTCAAAGCAAAAAAACCCACAAACCAACAAAGACCCCAAAACAAAAGGAAAAAAAAAAACTTTTTAGACTCAGTGTGTGGCCTAAAGGCAGCTGTCCCTATGCCTGTGCTGCTAATTGGGCCCTGCCTGTCACCCTCATTAGCCCTTGGGCTTTTGGGCCCTGCTGAGAAGGAACAGCCCGATTACAGGGCATTGGAAGAGTTGTTACATGATGTCTCTCTGTGGGAAGAAAAATTCGGTTCACACCCTGTAAGTACAAACTATAAGGTAAAAATAATCCCTTTCTATTCTCTCCTAAACAGAACTGCTCCTGGAAAGCAGAAACAAACCCTAGTAATTGCTCTATGTCCCTGGAGTCCTTAACAGAGCATCTGCAGACATGACAGGAACAAGACCTGCTCCGGGATCCCTGCAGTGTTCCGCAATGGCAGGATCAGTTCATGCGTTACTGTTTCAGTGCTCTGTGTGTGCTCAGTGCTGTGGCATTACAAAGAAGATGACTTTATTCTCCTGCTGCAAGGAGGTTGAAATCTTAACATCCTGAACACATGGAAGGAGAGTTTTCTCTGACTGTCAAAAATCTCATAAAATGTAAGCTGGGGGGAGAGGGGAGGCCATGTGCATGCTCAATGTTCAAGAAAAAGCTATTTGTGCTCAGTGTAATGGCAATATTTTTTCAGTTGCAACTCTCCTGTGCAGAAGTTTAATCTCCCTGCTGTGGACAGAGTGAGAGCAATGAGAGCTACATCACCCTTGACATGGCCAGTTTTCTAATAACAAAAGAAATCTGTGTCAAGTATGTGATTTGGGTCACTTTTGCACCTTTTTTTGTCTGTGCCTCTATTTATGCCCTGGCCAGTTCTTACACTCCCCAACCTTGTAAGAAAGTAGACATGGTTAATAACTTTAAGAGGAAAGAGACTGGTTTGCTAGATCTGACCTGAGCACCGTTGCCTTTATTTATGTAAACAGTGACATCATCTTCTATTGCAGAACGGGAACTCTAAACAGTTACGGGAGAGCAAATTTTAGGAAGTGTCCTTATAAGACAAGTGTGATTCATCTTCAAGTGTGTATATTTAAGAAAGATGCTGTATCCTGAGTCGGATAAGTTCTGTGAATCTGACTTTACTCCAGTTCAAACTGTAATGTATTAGCAAAAATTAATCACTTTTTTTCCTTTTAAACTATTTGAAAATCGGTGCTTGCAGCCTGCTGGGAAGTGTGAAGAGCAGCAGAGACAGCTTTTTTTTTGTCCCCTTTCAGCTTTCTCCAGCAATCTGCTTTTGCACTCCTCCAAAAGCCTTTTGTAAGTGATGCCTGACCCATCCAGTGACGGTAAGGGCTGCCTTGTTCCCAGGACTCCGGGTTAGTCATCCAGGGATGGCGTTCAGGGCATTGCTGAACTGCCAGTAAAGCACTTGGTTTCCTACTGGGGGAGTTTGCTGATGTCTGTAAGAAAATATCACCACAGCCAGGTTCAGTCTCTCCTCCATCACACAGCGTGGAGGAAATGTGCAGACTTTTCAGACAGAGCTGAGAAAGCAAAACCATACACCACGGTATGGCTGAGTCGCTGCCAAGGGTGAACATCTGCTCTACAGCTTGTCATTCAGCCCTTAAAGACGTCCTGTGAGCAGCCAAGAGCACTGGCCTGGCCGGGTTCTTGCATCTGCTTTGTACCTGGATGGGAAATCACTCTCTCCAAAGGGAATGGTTGCAGATTGGCAGCCTCCACCTCTGCATGTGTGCAGCAACACACGGACCTGCCTGCTGGAGAGAGAAAACCCTGGTTTCTCCTCCCTTGGATTTTCTGTGCCGTATTTACTGAAAAGAATTGCTCCTGTAGTGAATTACCATAAGCAAAGCAGATAAAAGTTCCCATTTCCTAGCATCTGCCTTGCTGCAGGGACATGTGTCTGTGCCTCTTCTCGCTGCCAACTAGTGACTACATCTGTGCTGGTCAGGCAGGGACAGAAGGCTCCGAGTTCTTTGGGTTGGCTTGTTTGTTTGGTAAAAAATTAACCAGTGTTTAGCAGGCATTGATGATTGTTTCCAGTGAGTTTGCTTTCAAACTTGGCCTCAGGCCATGGGAAGGGCTGGGGTTAAGTGCTGTTGGATACTGGGAGGTGCCATGGCCCTGTGTCCTCCAGCCCTGTCCTAAGGCAGGGAACCTTCTGTTCTCTCCGAGTTGTTTCCTCCGTGAATGAAGGCAAATGTTGCATTATACCAGGGGAAGAACAGCATTTCCCCAACCTTCCTCGTGTAGTAGTTGTTGCCGCTTTTCCTTGGCTGTCAGCCAGGGCTGGCTCAGCAAACCTTGGGGCCGGGTTGCCTTTTCCTGCCGCCGCCGGCAGCGCTGCCTGCACCCGCCCAGCCGGGGCTGGCCCTGGGAAACCTCCGGAGCTGCTCGGGGCTGTCACCAGCCCGCTGTTCCCGGCTTCTGCCAGGTTTCACTCGCCCTAATGCCCGAGTTCCACACGTCAGCCCGAGGACCATCGCACCTGAAGGTGCTCTCCCTGTGCGAGGGGTGACTCCCTGGTGGCGCTTTGTGCCTTGTTTTGAGCTGACCAAGTGTCTTCACCCGCATCTCAAAACAGCAGCTCTGCAAAAGCAGACGAACGCAGCTGGTGTGAGGCGGTTTGGGACAGCTCACAAACCTTCACCAGTTCCCCTCTGGGGCCAAATTAGTGCCCCAAACAGATGCTCAGTGTGCCCCTCGCTGGTGTGGGTCTGCCCAGGGCCGAGAAGCAGCTTTCACTCCTGCTGCTTTCAAGGAAAGTGAGGAGATGTGGACCACTTTTGAAGAAGCTGATCCTGGTTTGGAGAAGATTTTGGGTGCCACCATCATGTGACAGTTCTCAGGAGTAGCCTTGAGATACCATTTACCCAGAAGATTTGCTGTGCCTGGTAACTCTAGGGATGTGTGTTTCTTGCCTGGTCTTACTAAGATCCTGGTGAGCCATCTGGAAATTTCATCCTATGATTACTCCAGGATCTGGAAGACCTTTTGTAACTACTAATCCCAGAAACAGATTTTTCCTTCATCCTGTCTGTCAACACAGCCTTTAACTTATTTTTATGGGCTTCAGCAGATGTTTGAAGTATCACTGCCTTAGGATACAATTTATTTTTTCCCAACTATCTCAGTGCTCCTTATCTCTGCTTATAGCACTTTCTGGGAAATGGCTGTTTAGTGGGTATTTATTAGGATCTTTGTCCTTCAAAACTTGACACATCTCTATTTGCACACCCAGAACGGGAGTCAGTGTGACTTAGCATGCCATGAGCATGAGATCCTGGAAAATAATGTTTTGCAGTGCCACCTAATTTGCTGGGAAAAAAAAATAAAGTTGAGTAATGTTTTCATTGGTAAGACATGATAAAAAACATTGATCCAATTAAAGCAGGGGGGTAAAGCAAAACGACTGATCTAAGATAACAGGTGCCATGGTAGATTCTTGCTATTTTGCCCCTTTTTGTTGTGTCTTGCCCTCTGGCTCTTGCTCACCCACGAAAATAACTTGTGGATGAAGTTTGCTCTATGTGTCTTAGCTGCTCTGTGGAGGGAGTGGGATATGGCAGGCAGGAATCCTGTGTGCAGGAAAAGCTGTTAATAGAGTGCCATCAGTCTTGGGGGAGTTTGGGAAGGTCTTTGTTGTCATCTCGCCTGGAACCACGGCCCTGTGTTCCTGCAGGAACGTAAAGCCCCAGGCAGAGGGCCAGGGAAGCTCCCTGGAGGAGCAGGGCAGAGTGATGGAGAGGCAGGAAGAGGCTGAGTGTGTGCACAGACCCAGAGGGGCTCGCTGCAAGGCCCCGGGTTTGTGGAGCACACAAACTCCTGTGTGCAAAGCCACCCTCTGCACGTCAGGAGCCACGCAGGGAGAGCTGCCTCCTTTGCTCTCTTGTTAAGGAAGGAGTCTCAAAAAATGTTGTTACATTTCTTGGGAACAACAGAAAAACTTGACCTAAGTGCTGTTCTAAATGTGTGCCCATGGCTTCTGAAAGGCCCAGCAGGACATAAAACCACCAGTTACCAGTTCTGATTTTTGCCAGAACTTCAAAGTGTTTCCTTTTATGCAGTAATCTTAAAACTAGTCCAAGAAAACACACCATTACTTAGATATTCCAACTGTGCCACCAGTATGGAAACTTAAATTATTGTATTTCCCACGGGCAAAGCTTCTATCGTTAGTTAGACTTGATGGTCTTCCACGTGCTTGTAGGGAAGATACAACATCCTTTCCATGGTCTGAAAAATGGTTGCAGCTCAAAGCTGAGCCAAGAGTGATGACTGAGGGACTAAAAAAACAGGACCTTAACATAGTAACCGAAGTCCTATTTATACTTTAAATGTTTTTTAATCATAGTCATATCCTTCTCTGGAAAATAAGCTTCACATGGACCAGCCAGTGCTCATTTAATAAATGCTTTGTGATTTTACAGTTTGAGATTACAGTTCCCATCTTTATCACTTGTGCATCATGTCCAAGCTTTATCAGTAGAGATAAAAGCTTCTGTACCTCCAATGAGTGAAAGCAAAATTAGTCAGGCAGGACCCAGTCCTATCCCCTAAGTCTTGGTCACTTCTTGAAAGCTTTGTAAGCTGTGGTTCAGCTGCCTGTGCCAGGGTGGCCCTGTGTGATCTGGCCATGTGTTTGTTTTGTGAGCGAGGCAAATCCATTGCACAGGATTCATTGATCATGTGTGCTCAACAAGCCGTGGCTGCTCTGCTCCACATGATACCAGTACTTTATAAAAAATGGAGAGGGACATCGGGGGTTTTTTGGTCAGGTTTATTGGGACTTTCTTGCTAAGTGCAGTTATGTGGGCAGAGTCTGAGGTTTTTTGTTTTTTTTTTTTTCTGCTGGGGTGCCCTCACAGTAGCACTTGACCTTGCAGTCAAGCCAAGGCAGGTTTGTCCCTTGGCCACTGGGCCTGGGAGAACCCCAGCAGATGCACCAGGTCCTGGTCAGGAGGAAATCCTGGAATGCCAAAGAACAGCCACCAGGGCTGGCAGAGCCCCATCATACTCAAAGTGGTTTCAATGACTACGGCATGTGTGGTCGGAAATGAAGAGGTTCTTCAAGAATCGTTTAGGTGAGGAGAAATTCTCCTGCTTAAGCAAATATCCTGCCGAGTTTCTCCTGGAAAATAATTTGATGTGCAAAGCTGTATCATTTCCAGATTATGAGGGATAGGATTTAAGAGAGAAGTGTCTAATTCTCCAAACTTAGAAAGCATGTGGGCCTCAAACTCTTTTCCCAGTTGGAAAATTTGCTATTAAAAAAGGAAATAGATTTTTATAAGCAATATTTAATTTAAGCATTTGGCTAATTCTCCTGCTGCAAAGCTTTTAGGTCAAATTCTGATTCATTCATGTGGATCTGGAATTAAAGGCATTAGGAAAGGAAGTGGACTCTGAAGTTAGGAAAACTTCAGTTTCTTGTTCACTTTTTCCTACTCATCAAATGTATATTTGACTTATGTTTCTATTTTAAGTGTTGTAGGGAAACTTACTCCTACGTGTCTGCCTTTGCTCTATTTCTACCCATTGTCATCAGCTCTGCCATGGGTGTGTTCCATTCTACTGTTGCAGAAAGGGATCCTGACCATTCTGGACATGACATTGTTGTACAAATGCTGGGAATTTCTACATCTATTCCATTAGGTTAGAGAATGGAAAATGGGAGGTTTATTATTCTTATTACTCATTTAAAGTATGTGTTAAAACAGTGCCCTGTTTCACAATGTGATGTTCAGCAGCAGCTCAGGGCCTGAGGGAAGCTGTGGCCAGCACCTTCCTTTTGTTGCTACGTGTGTATGTATTCACAGAAGCGAGTGTTGTGTTCAGGATTCCTACAGGGATCACTCTGGGCATCCATCTGAAAACTTTTCATCTGGCATTAAGGTCAGTTTCCCTCTGCCTGTCCTTGCCACGTCTCTGATGTGTGCGTGACCCTCAGCTCCTGTTGTCCACAATCCCGCTCTCTCCCAGCTTCCAAGAACTTCCCATTCCCCATTGTGAGTACTCTTGTTCCTAGGTCTCAGAGGAATCAATCAATCCTGGCAGCCATCAATCCAATGTAATTTACAGCATCCTGTAACACAGTGAATGGTGGTTGTGAGTGCTTTTTCCTTGCTGTGTTCATAAAGCAGCTACAAAGAGACTGTCGGAGGAGCCAGGCCTGCATCCCTCCTTGGCTCTGGTACTGTGGGGTTGTGATGGATTTACTGCTTTCTTAAATGCAGCAAACAGCATTGCCAGACCCAGTGGTTTATCTGGGGCCATCCATGTGTTCTGGAAAAAACAGCTCATCCTGGGAGATGTGGGGTTTCCCTTAGTTTCCAGTAATTACTTTGAGAGTAATTATGTTGCTCAAAAGAAAGAACTGCTGCTTGTCTTGTGAGAAAAAGGAGATAAGAGCAAGGGGGTTAAATGTAACATCTCTTTGGGATACCAGCCCTGCCAGTGCTCTGGAGGGAAGAGAGCACAGGGGTGATGAGCCAAATTCACCTTGGGGCCAGTAATTAGTCAGTGGGAACTTCCCACTAGATTGAGGATGTCCTGGGAGGTCTTCTGGAACAGGGAGAAAAGGAGGGGCTTGGCAAAGCAGAGGACCTTACCATTTTTCTCCCAGTTTTTGCCATGTAATTCATGCTTTGCTCTGTAAAGCACTGTGATATAGTTTGTATACATCATGTAAAATAACTTGTATTCTATTATATTGAAGAAGTACAAATATAAAATAAAGACAAAGGATGGAGTAAAGTAGCTGTGTGGTAACTGGACCCCCAGTCCCCAGTTGCACTGGTTGTCCCCTTCCCCAGAGCTGTGGTTGCAGGTCACTGCCATCCCTGGAATGCAGGGTTATACAAGGTTAAATACGGACTGTTCTGGGTGAAAAGGGGAGCACAGACCAAATTCTGTCACCCATGGCTCTCCAGGAGAGACTGTCTCCACCATCCCCTGCTCTCCTGCTGTTTGTGCCCTTGTGCAGCTCTTCTGTCTCAGGAGTTTCAAGAAACAATTTTTTAAACTGTGCTTCACTTTTTCGAAGGTGGGAAAGCCCGAAGTGATCTCCGGGCTCAGCTGGCGCCTGGGCCCTTGAGGAGTAGTGCCTGTTGGTAACGGGCCAGCGTGCGGAGATCGGTAACCCAGGCAAAGCAAAACCCCAACTCTCCCGAGTTTGAGGGGGGAGGAGGCTGGGAGGGAGGTGAGGATGGCTGCAAGCACTTCAGATGGGCAACTCGCTGTCGCTGAAGTTGGAATCTAAAAAGAAAAAAAAAAGGCAAGGGGAACCTTTCATGGGAACAGAGACATGGTTGTGAGGTACCAGGCAGCAGGACGAGGTCCTGCTCCTGCATTTCATCCCCGCGGCACGGGCGGGGACGTGGGATGTGGGACGTGGGATGTGGGATGTGGGATGTGGGATGTGGGAGGCGCAGCCTCCGGGCGGGCGGGAGGAGCGACCAAAAATCCCGGCGGAGTCGGACCTTGGGCTCCGCAAGGGCTGCCAAGGAGGTCAGCGCAGGGGGCTCCCGCCGCAAATCCTCCTGCTCTGTGGGAATTTCCCTCTTGAGCGGCCGCTGCACGTTTTAACCCGAAGATTAATGGAAGGGGGCCGTGGAAAGGGCCGGAGTGCCGGAATTAGTTCATTAGTCTCCAAGCAAGCATGCAGCCGGTGAGTCACCGGCAGCGCTTCCTGCACGCCGCGGCTCTGCCCGCAGCTCTCCCGGCGCTGCCCTGCGCGGGCTGGGAACTCCGGGACCCCATCGCCGCATGCTGCGACTGCGGGCTGTTAATGCTATAAAATAAAAACTAATCTAGATTAATTACACTGCGCATGGTATTCATCTATAATCCTGCTCCTTGGCCTCTCTCCCTCTCAGCATAGCTCCCCATTGTTTTCTGTTCCTCTCTCAAGGTCTCCTTGGCTTCCTTTGGGTTTCTCCATTTTTTTTCCCAAGGGCTGGGATGACAAAGTTCACCCCGTTCACCTGGGGCAGACCCATGTCGGTGTATGTGGAGGAATAACGAGCTGTCATTCGGCTTCGATGGGTCACCAGCAGTGACCTGTGATGGCAGCGAGGTGCTGAAGCACAGCAGGGTGGGCGGCTGGAAGTGCTCCTGGTCATAGGATCACAGAATATCATGACTTGGAAGGGACTCTGAGCTCAGCTCCTGGCCTTGCACAGACAACCTCACAACACCAGAAGTAATAGTCTTGCTTGGGGATGTGTCTGTTTCCATGATGTTACAAAGATTTGTTGCTACATCCCACGGAAATGGGTTGAAAATTAAATCCAGCCACGCAGGGGACCAGCCTGTAGCTGCTACCAGTTCTTACTGTGAAATAGAGCATTGTGTCAAACCAGTTGTCTTCCTCGCATGGAAGTGGGGGTGTCTACGTGCAAGCGTGTGCAGTCCTGGCTGCAGCACTCTGGGGTGAGACTCCCTCACTGCCCTGCAATGAGCTGGAGGGAGAGCTGGACTGCAGGGCCAAAATGCCAGATTTTTCTTTCCTAGGACTCATCTCTCACCTGCACTGCTGCCCTGTGGCTGGTGAAGAGAAGCCCCAGCCGCAGGTTCAGGCCCGGAGGGCTGAGGGCATACAGGTGCCCCCTCCAGCTCGTCCTGGCCCACAGGGACCCCGGCCCAGGTTTGTTCAGCTGGGGGCTGAGCTCAGAGGGACCTGCAGCTGTTGTGACTGAGCATCGCTGCCCGTCCCACTGCTCTGCCTGGAGACTGGCCAGCTCCGGTGGAGCTATTGCTGCCACAGGTGCTGGGAAATGAAAAGGTGTCCACTCAACAGGGCAGCCTGTGGGATAAGCTCTGGTTGCTGTCTGGAGCCTGTGGCAGCATTCCCAATGACTTGGGTAGGAGAAGCACCAGGACCCTGAGCCCCTGGGATGATAAAGATCTAAGACTTGCTAAATCTGGACAAAATAAGCTGTACTTTTGTTTTGCTGAGAGTTGTTTCATGCAACAAGAGACTTTGAAATCATCTTAATGCCTCACAGAGGATTGTTGCACTTTCATGTGATGCCAGTGAGATCAGCATGCCAGTGGATGCTCCCGTGGGGTCCCAGGGTGCAGTGCCTGGAGGTCTCCAGCCCCCTCAGCAGCAGAGATGGATAATGGGCATCATTCAGGTATTTTCCAAAATGTTCTGAACTATTTTTTTTGCTGCATTCACTTCCAGCAGGTGTTTTCAAATGTGGTGACCATTTGCTCTTTCTCCAGCCTTTGTTTTTCTTCCTTGTTCACCTCTTTGAACAGTGTTGCCACAGGGAAAAGGATTCAGAGAGTTCAACCACTGGCTGGAACTTCTTTCCTTTTACTCTTGGCTTTTTTTTTTTTTTTNTTTTTTTTTCTCTTGTGTTTTTTTTTTTTTTTTTTTTTTGTTAATTTTTAAATTGTATGTTTATAAGTGTGGACCTCATTTTCAAAACAAAGTGTTTTGAAATGGATTTTGCAAACAGCTGTTGCAAAGGACAGTCCAGACCGGAGACCTTTCGCATCTGTCTCTCTGACTGTGTCCCTACAGAAGTGGTGTCAGCACAGAGGGTTCGGGGGGGTGGGTACAAGAGGGGCTCATGACCCCCACAGGGCAGTAAAGCAGCGGTCCTGAACTCCTGGCCCGTCCCGGTGTCCCCTCCAGCTCTTCCACCATCTCAGACATCCCCAGCACCACTCTTCCTCTAGAAAACATACGGTTTCTTAGGTGGTTTAAGTACAGTAACTTGGGGAATCTGCATGCTGGTGAAACAGAGCCAGGCCACACCTGAACCCCTTTGTCCTGCACCTGCTCCCCGTGATCACCAGCCTTGGGAAGTTGTAGCATTTACCAGCAAAACCAACACGTCCGTGGGTATGTTTTCAGTGGCACTTTGTGCATCTGCTTTAGATTGCTTTAAATTACAGCGAGGGGCCAGCTATGTCGAAATGGACTCAGAGGTGAGACCAAAGAAATGAGGCTTAAAGTTCAAAGCAATCCGACCTGCCCTGCCGTGGCGTAATGGTCTGAGTAAGGCGCTGGCACGGAGCCAGCTCCTGACTCCTGGGAGAGATGCTTTAAAAGCTCCTCACACGGGCAGTTCAAATGATGTACACATGGGGAAGAAGAAAATAGGGTTTAATTGAAACTCCGTACATGTATATATGTTTTTAGGACAAACAAAACAGATTGGGCAAATATTTACTTCTGCCCCTACTGCTACAAAGCAAACTTTCCCACAGGTTTTGACAGAGATAATCTGGTTTTTAGCCATGATGGTGAATTTGTAATGACAAGGTTTCGTTCTGAATGTTTCAGGATTTCCTGATTGGTTCTCATGCAATTATTTTGATTAACAATGAGGTTTTCAGACCAACTTGAAAGGGTCTTGGAGCCTTAGGAATAACCTGGCTTTTGGTTATTCCTCTCGCTGGGATTATTTTCTGCAGCTTTCTAGCACTGGAATCAAACTCTTTGGAAATCAAAGAAAACTAAATCTGAAAAATATTTCATATCTCCACCCCCCTCCGAGAAGGGTTTATTTAAGTTTAGAAAGAGGCTTGTACCCATGTCAAAAAAAGAGAAAAGCATAGAATTGGAATAAGAATGAAATCCCAATGTAATTTTTTAATGAAAATATGTATTTTTAATAAAAAGATGAATGCTTTAGGTGGTCATTTCTGTGAGAAGGCAACTTTTGAAAACAGAAACTGGGAAGTATTCAGGGCATTTTTGATTAAAAAAGAAATGAGATCTCATACTAGAAACCTCTGGATGTTTCTCTTTCATTTATAAACATAGGAGGGAGCTTAAGGAATTAGGAAACATCCATTAGTGCTGTTTACTCAGATTTCATTATTCTGTTCTTATCACTTAGATATCTTTGGGTTTTTTTTAAGATGATGTGGCAATCTCATAGTGGCTTTAGAGTGTACATGCCAGCAGATCCCCTCCTCACTGCCTGTCTCTGTCCTGCAGGTGATGGCATCTTTCTGCAGAAGGGAACAGTCCTCAGGAGTTCCCATTCCCGGCAGAAAATGCCATCAGTGCCAAGTGTCCTTAACAAAAAGCCATTTATAAAGTGCTTGGACCCCGTGCATGCTAGGCAGGGTCCAAAGCAGCGGGGACTGCACCTCCTTGAACTGTCCCCACAACTGCCCACAGCACTCGGGGCTCCTGCTCACGGGCAGGTGGGAAATGAGGGCTGGCTCCTGCCCACAAGAGCTGCGTGTGGAATGTCCCACCCTCTCTATTTTCAGCTGGGAAGTCTCCAGCGTTTAATGCAGCTGCTTGCCTGGCACTGGGAAGGGCTGTGGCCCGAGGGAGGAGGGCAGGGTCAGCAGCACAGCTCCACAGTGCCCACCCTGGCACTGCCACCCCTCACTGCACTGTCGGGGAAGATGCAAGGTTGATGACAACCAGGTGAGCATAAATATATTGCATTCACCATGTCCTATATTAATTTGTCACCTGATAATAATTTAAATAAATTGTGGAGTTAAGTATCATGGTGGCAGAACCCGGTGAGGATTGAGAGGGGTGGTTTTGATACAAGCTGAGACGCCTGTAAATGAAGAAAACCTCCAGCTTTTGCTTTCTGTGAAAGTGAAGCTTTCTGAGTTCAAGAAGTTACCCAACCAAACTGTCCAAGTTAAGCAAACACACCAGCTAAAGGTAAGTACATGTAGCAGCGTATTTTCTTTCACTCCACCAAAAGTGGAAATATAAGCCGTGTGTCTGATGTCATCTCCATGCAGATGTATGCTGGCTCACATCTAAAGCATCGTTACTTTTACAGTGAACTTTTAAAAACTCTATTATTGCTGCTAATATTATGTGTATGTATTTTAGAAGTAATTTCCCCGGACTCCAATAAAATGTTCTGACAGTGTTTCGTTCTCTAAACAATTTTAACCCATCTTTTGCGTTTTGGGGAGTACTTTTGGCCCCCAGGCAACACAGAAGAAAAATTGCTGGCTAAGTAACACCAGATGCAGGAGAGACTGCTGGCCACTAGAGAGCTCCCAGATGAGGAGGCCTTACAGGTTGAAATACAAATATGTTTTGTAATGAAAGCAGAAACCCTCTTTTACTTGAGGGCACGGGGACCAGCCATGAAACACAGAAAGGTTTTTTGCTTAGGTTACAGCGAGAGGCATCATTATCCATAATTACATTTTTCATACCTGAAATCAAAAGCCCCAAAGCTGTCCTCCCTCCAGAGCAAGGTTTGGAAAATTAGCTTAAATGTTGGTTTTTACTGATCTCAGGGATGAATGAAAAGCTGCTGCAGCCCCCTGATAAGGGTGTCTGCACGGGATTATGTGTCAGCCCCCATTTCCTGCCCCAGCAGTAGTGCAGCCTCAGAGATGCCACGTGGCACCTGGAATTACAGCACTGCAGTCACGGCCTCCTGCTCTGCGGAAAAAGGGCGAGGGGGCACCTCTCCCCTCCCTTTCCCTCACTCAGGCTCCCATTACTGGGGACAAAAGTCATCTTTTGCATAACTCACAGTGCCTGGGAGCTGAAGGGGTCTGGCTGTGGTATGTGCCAATGGTGCTTTGGGAATCACCTTTGGGACAGGAGCTCTGCCAGGTGCATTCCCCTCTGGAGGGACTGGCTGAGGGTCCTGTTATTTATATTGGGCTAAAATGCACTGGATTGACTCAAGGGTCTCAGCAAAGCCTGTGCCTGGGCAGCTCACAAGTGAAGCCCAGCCCCAGGGTGCAGGGTGGGACGTGCTGGCATCAGAGCCGTGGGTTACAGGGACTTTGTGTTGGTTGTTTGCTTGTGAGCACTTTGTTGCCAGTGATGAGAACCCGTATGGGCTCCTGCAGATGCATGGGCTGGTGCACCAGAAAGGACACAGAGGCTGAGCAGGGGTGGCCAGCAGCTGGGCCGGCTAGTGCCAGTGCATCTGGGCCAGCGAGCGCTGTGCCCACAGGGCACTGCAACGCCCTGGGTAGAAAACCTCCAACACAGCTTGGACCTGCTGCCTTCCTGCTGGCCCCATGAAATGCTCCTGTCCCTGCCTTCCCTGTGACATCCTGCAGCCTGCCCGCCTGGCACATCCTCCTTTGGCTGGTAAGTTCACAGCTGTCCCTTGCCCGTGACTGCCACCACAACTGGGCAGGACGGGCAGCCTGTGTGTGGCAGCGAAAGTGCACTTTTGTACTGAGCCATGATTTTATGCCTAGCAAGTGGTGTTTGAAGAAGCCTCGCATGGGCCAGATTTAGCTTAGTTGTTTTTTTGTTTTTTATTGTTTTTGGTTTTTTTTGGGGAGGGTGTCAGGAACCTAAAACTTCCTATCTGCCAAATCTGAACAGGCTGCCGAGAATAGTGTTGTAGCTGAGGGTGAGAGTGAGCCCACAGCCAGGGATGGGGGACAGGCCTCAGTGCCCTGAAACCCAGAAAGTGTCTCCATTGCTCAACAGTCACAGAGCAGAGGAGTGCAAGAGGAACATGGAGGTCAGGGTTGACATCATCATGTAACCGTTTTAAACATCTTGCTGTAAAAAGCAGAAATTGGAGTTCCTGATGGCTGCCTGTACGTTTTGGTAGTACCACATACAGGGTCTAGGGCTGCTGTGTAGAGAGCTGGAAACTCAGTGGGCTGCAAGGGCAAAGCAGAGACAATTTCTTACCATGCTCTTGCACAGGCATCTGGAGCTGGACCACAAAACCCCATCACCGGGAACCCCTCTTTGATCAAAGCAAGGGGAAACGTGGGGGCCCAGGGATGGGCATGGCCATGCTAGGGTTGGCTGGGGTTTCCTGGCAGCGAGGATGGGGCTGGGATTTTTTGGGGCCCCTACCCAGTGTGCCCTTTCAGATCTGGGTATCTCCTCTGCTAGAAGCAATTTCCACACCCTTCAATTTCTCAGCGGCTTGGTGAGACAGGGAAGAAAGTGCGGCCAAAGGTTTCCCCCTTCCCTTCCAAAGCGTAAACCCCTGGGGTCCCCGACAGGGATTTGGCAGCAGGAACGTGTGGGAATACAGGAGGCTTCAGGACAGGGCTGAGGGGTGGTACGTTGTTAAGAGAAATATCTCACCGAGGACTTCTTTGCATCACACTCACCCCCAAGTCTCAGAGTAGAACTGCCCATGCAGACCCCCCTTATCCTGGTTTCTCTCAGGTGTTCGTCCTTGTTCTCAGCAGCCTGGAACAAGGGCGTGCCCGGAGTCCCCGGCAAGGGATGAGCACGGTGCCGCAGTTCTTTGCGGATATCGCGCCTTTCAGGGCGTGAAGGAGTTAAACTTTTCAGATGGAAAGCGAACTGAAGATCAGAGCAGCAGCCTGGTGACCTCCCGCTGCTGGGACAGCAGCAGCTCGCAGCCCAGCCCGGCAGTTGCATCCATCCATCCATCCCTCGGCGCGGCGCGGCCGCGGGAGCAGCAGCGCACGGACGGTAGGTGCGAGGGGCGGCGGGGCTGGCAGCGGCCCTCGGCCCCGGCGGCACCCGGGGCTGGGCTACCCCCGGGCGATGGCAGCGAGCGGGGCTCCGTGCGATGGACGGAGCGCCGGGATAGCTGTCCCTGTTCTGCTTTCAGAAAACCAGCTGCTCCCAGCGAGCTTGTCCTGACATTGCCTGGGGAATTGAGATTTCTTGCCTTTTGGGACAGTCAGTAAGCAGATACCGAGAGTTTGGGAAAAGCACAGTTTTGGAGTTGAACTCCTAGCATGCAGCAGGGGAGGACACCGTGGGTTTATTTCTCCCTGGTGAGGAAGGAATGAGGCTGCATTATTTAACCCTGTCCTCTGATGATGGTCAGAGATTTACCGATAAATGCAGAAAGCAGCCGATGTCCGTTTACAATTTCTAAACAATGAAAGATTTTGATATAAGTGGAAATTGGGGGTTTTGCCCCCCTTGAACTGAAAACATTGTTGTCTTATTCTAAGTAGTATCAGGCATAGCCTGTTGTGCAAAGTTGTCTCCCTGGCTCTTCAGTTTATTGAACCACAGCACACTCTCTGGTTCAAAGGCAGTGTCAGTAATCTGAAAGTTTATTTTGCAGTAATAAAGTGGTATTTTTTAACCTAAGCATTTGCATAAACATTGCTCATATAATTTACATTGTAATGTAATCATTTTATCTGATAGAATTCTCTTGTTCAGAAAGCATGGCTAAATCAAAAGTCATGATAATTTCTGATGAAAAAACAAAGCTTACTTAACATAGTTAGAAGAAAAACAAGTAGAACCACAATCCTATAAAACTAAAACCAAAGTAGTATTCTGTTCCCTTCACTGCAAGAATATTCTCAACCCTTACGGCATTTTATGTTTTTCCTTAGAAATCAGAAGGCGTATTTCCCTAAAATTGGAGACTTTTTTTTTTTTAAACTGAAATGCTCTTGGGATGGTGTTTGGAGGAGGTTGCCTGGCTGCTAAGCGGTAGTTTCTGCCCAGGCAAATGGAAGTGCAATCACCACATTTCAGTCAGAAAAGCTCAAATTGCTCTTTACTTGCTTCCCCGTCACTAGAATTCAATTCCCCCAAGGTACTTTCTAGCCAGAGATGAGGCTCTTGACTACAGAAATGCAGGTCTCCTGGTAATTGCATTTGATTTATTCTTCTGTATCCCGGAGAACAAGTCAGTGTTATTCTTTGGAAGTATGAACTCTTCCAAATGGTAACGTGTGGAGAGAAAGAAAACAGCAATTTTTATTATCTTCTTAACAACAACCCGCAGGAATGTGCTTTGCAGTTCCCCTGCCTCAGCTCTGGCCTTTTGTGAGGGCTGCTGGCACAGCCAGGAACCCCTCTGCTGACTGGCCAAAAATCCATCGGGGGAAGCAAAAATCCAAGAAGGGGGAAAGGAGGCCACGGGATACATTAAGAAAAGAGCTCTGAGAAGTCATTAGTAGAAATGCATTGGGAAGCCCCACTCCTGAGGGCACTCCAGAGTCAGCCTGTGACTGCTCAGGAAGATCCGTGGGGGATCTGGAGCATCTCTTGGGGCCAGGCATCACCTGACATAGGTGACCTCACGTGGTTCCCCGGTGATTTGTCTCTTAGGGCTGCTGGGAAGGGCATGCTGGAATGTATGGCTCTTGTCAGTGACTTATTGCCTTTCCACAATGGTGGTGCTTGCCCCAAGCACCCGCAGGTATCCCCATCTGCCCCTTTCTCTCTATAATTGATGACATAGATAAAATGTCCTAAGGCCAAAAGGTGGTAATTTGTCTGAGGGGAGCAGAACCTGCCCAGGCTGGTGAGCTTTATTCAGCAGGGACTTGATACTGCTCTCATTCAAGTGGATAATAAAACTCCCATTGATGTTTTTCAGTCACTGATGACTCTTGGTGACCACTGCAGCCATGCCCACGGTGTACGAGTGTGTGAGGGGTGCACAGCGTAGAGAAGTCTGCTGTATCCTGTTTTTGTAAAGGGCTTTTCCTCTTAGTAGTTGTAGTGAAAACAAACATGTAGGAGAACAATGGGACTTTTTTTTCTGTTTTCCTCTAGATTTTTAAATACAACAAAAAGCCTATTAGGATTAAATAAAGTGTGTTAACAAAAAAGGGATTCCTATATGTTAATGAGGAAAATAAACGTAACTATGTGAACATACAATCACAAGCGCAAAGGTCATTTGCCTTCTTGATCTCAGCCTGTGTTTTTGCAGTTGAAAGCCTATTCATTAAATACTTGTGAAAACTGGTATTGCTAAAAGAACAATGCCTGTGCCATAAAGCTGTTCTCTGTAGGAAGGTTCACACCCCAGAGAAACACCCTTGCATGCTGCTGGGCACTCTGCAGACTGTGGAATTGGCAACTCAGCAGGGACCAAAGGGGAGTCTGCAGAAAGGATTTCCTTTCTTCAGATAAAACCAGGGGCATTGTATTTGTTGTGTCTAAAATATTTTTCAGTGACTAAACAAGGATAATTCTAGCTGCTGTAAAAATGGAAGTAATATTAAGATATTAATGCTTTCTAGGAGTAAAACTTGAAATCACCGTTCATAGGATGAATTGCTCCCAAGAAAACAGGAACTAGGATGAAGTACAGTATGTGAGGTGGGACAACTGCCTTAAACTGTTCTTATTTAAATTACATGCATTTTAGAGAAAAATCTGATATTGGTTCTTCCTTCCTTCACATATTGAGAGGTGGAGGATCTACCGTAAGAGATAGTTAAGGGTACAGTTAGCTGTTCACAAGGTCAAGTTACTCCTGTTTCAACATATATTTCCCTAGTGTGTGTCTCCTTAGCTGCAGTTTTCTGCCATGAGTCGTTTTTCCCTTGGCGAGTGGAAACCCCTCACCTCTGGCATTGCTCTCTCCGTGCAGGTGCCGCAGCTCGTGACCACGTCTGGCCTTCACCTTCTCGGCAGCAGATCAGAATCCCAAAGCCCTTCACTAGAAGGTGGGTTTCCTGTGCCATAGTCATCATCCTCCTTGCTGCTCTCCTCTTTCTTGTTGTCTTTTCTTTGTGGCAAATATCATACTGGGATGCAGTTTTCAAGCGCGTTTATATGGAAGGAGATTATTCATGCTGCTGACAAAGTCCAATACTCTTTTGACAAAGTAAATCACACTTGACTTTTAAGAGATTTCATATCCTGGCCTCTCCAGGTATTACAGGCTTAGTTTTGCTTTATCACCATTTTAATAAGCTGGTGTCACTGGTTTATTAAAGAAGGGCTCCTTGTCCTAAGAAAGGCTGTTGTTGCTTGAAGTGCAACTGTGTGTGGACACCAAGGTGGGGACACCTTCCAGACCCCATCCATCAGTGGATAGGTGAGAAAGGCTGAGGAATATTGGTAGGACTAGCTTTCATCCCAGTGTGTTTTGTTTCTGTGGAGGTGAAAGTGCTTTGTGAAATCGATATGAATTTGAAGGGATTATTTTAAGAGTGTGAGAAAGGAATAGTGTGCAATAATATCAGAGTATGACATTGAACATTATTTGAAGCATACGATTTTGGATTTATTTTGAAACAACATATCCTTTCAAGAACTGGTTTGCTCTTACTCAGTTCTAACACATAATACGAAGCCAAGAAGAACAGTTTAGAAGTGCCTGAAACCGAGGGGAGCAGCTTTTTGCCATCATTCTCCTGAGAACTGTATGCATCAGGGTTTTGGCTCCAAGTCATAGTGATGCTAAATTTAAAAATCCTTTCACAACAGGGCTCAACCTTTCTCACAACTCTCTTCATAACAAGCTCAATGTTGAAGTGATAATGTTCAGAACAAAGAACACTTAGTATAAACATTTAGCTTGTACTAAATAAATTACACTTGGTCTTACAGTCACATTACTGGTGACAGCTTGTACAGTGTGCACCCTTCCCCTGTAATTCACCAGAATGAAGCACATATACATTGTTGGGAAAAAAAATTTGACTTTTGTCAAAGAGCCCAACTGCTGTCAGCAAACATATTGTGGGAATATGAATCTGGAAACAAACAGATCATTAGAGGGTGAGTTAAGGTTTTGTGATTTAATTCTAAACATGTTGAGTGAGTGAACCAGAGACGTGCAATGCCGGAAAATCTGCACACTAAAAGGGTTTTTTTCTCTAATGAAAGCTGGTATTTTTATTGAATGCAAAGTACTTTGGGTGACAAAGATGGTTATGTATGGAAAATATGAAGTTTTGCTTGTCCTGGAGAATTATGAAGATCACTTGATTAGAAGTAATGTTGTGCCGATGCAACCTTCTTTGATATTCTTTCCTTGTGGAAATTATTCATCCATTTACAGAACTTTATTACAGTAGAATCATTTTCCAATGTTAAAAAGAGAATTTCAGAATTCAGAGGACTTCTGCTTGGACAGTAAGCAGTGATCTGGGCTTGTACAGTCACAGCTTTGCTTGGATATCATCCTTGCTTTGCCTTGTTACAACTGTACCAAGGGCTGAGAAAAGGAGCATTTTTTTGGGGGGGGGGGGAAAGCCTGAGCTGAGGCTGTAGTATTGCCCAGCCTGCCTGAGCCACTTGGATGAAGGACCATCAGGAAGGCAGGGAGCCAGAGGAGCTCTTTGGAGGTCTCCTGAGAGGACTTGTAAATCATCAGTGGAATCCTGAGAGGGCACAACTGTTCTCAGCCTTTGAGAGAAATGCAGTCATGTCGGGGCAGGAAGGAGGAAGGGAGCCAAGCCCCATTCCCCAGCATGAGACCCTGCATCCCTGGGGATAAACCGAGTGCCTGTGACCAGGCTTGGGCCTCTTCTGGGCTTTCATTCTTGTGACACATCTCCATGCCCTCCCCCGTGTCTGGACACATCCCTGTAGAACGGATATCCCCATCTGCCCCAGCCCCTGTTCTGCAGGGACACCACGAGGCAGTCTGTGTCCTTGTGTACTTTGGCAGATGCTGGAGCTTTGCTCTCTCAGGGAAAGGCTGCATGGTCTCTTCCCTTCCTATAGCCAGACAGCTACTGTCTTGGCCTCACTGCTATCCGAAAGGCAGCTGAGCTGCTCTACTGTATTCGGGAGGAGAGGGCTACAGTGAGGGAGCAGCACAACGTCTCCACTTCAGAGTGTACCACAAAGCCCATGCAGACCTGGAAGACTTCAAAGCTGGCTTCTCTGTCAGGCACCTATCCCTGGAGCACTTTCTTCAGGCAATAGCAGCTCTGCCATTAATGGTTACCAGCACAGTGTCAGTATAATGAAAAGAGAATATCCTTTGAGATTGTCAACCTTGTCTACCCTATAGCGCATTCAACTACATCCTGGATTTCCCCTAAAATTCAAAGATTTGCTTCTTGTCATCTTCTTTGTATCCCACTGACACCACTAACCTGAATATAAATAGGAAATTATAAGACATTTCCCAGAGTCTTTGACAAGATAGTAAAACAGTTCTCTTTCTCAGGAGCAGAAAGATGCTTTTTATTTAAAGCATATTTAAGGAGTAAATGCCCCTGCAAAACTGGCTGCAGCCCCATGACTTGCTTGCAGCCGGGACCCTGGGGTGTCAATGGAGCTCAAACTTGGAGGTGTCTTCATCTTCCCCTGCTGCAGAAGGATCCCTTCATGGCCACGTGCCAGAGTCTTTCCCAGTGCCATCCACACACCTTCTCTTGCCTGGCCCTTCTGCTGGGCTGTCTGCAGTGTGGTCAGGCTTCCAGTTATTTCAATACTGTGTTTTGTGCGTTCTTAATTTTATAACAAGATAGAGGTTGATTAATACTTTCTGCTGTTTCCTGCTTTCTCTCATAACATTGGTTGAAATAATAGTTATTAAATCAAAAGCTTCAGTCAGCTCTGTGAATCCAGCAGTCAGGGTGTGGCTATGAGGGATGCACAGGATGTACCGCTGCTCATCTCAGGGTGAAGGAACAGCTTTTTGCTGCCCTTCATTTTCCTCTAGGAGAAAGAACTGATGAAGGAGCAGGCTGTAAAAACATGAGAGCACTGCCTGGAGATTTTGGGCTGTTGCGAGAAGACACTAGACGATAATCTCAGAAAATCTGCCTGTTGGAATCTGAGGTTCAGAAGTGCTAATGGCCAAGATAATGTGTTATTTATTGCAAACAGGCATCTGCAGCGGCCTTAAAGGCCTGGATGTCCAACTGCCCTGCTACACGCGTCAAAACCTCTCTTCAGAGTCAGTCCCAAATTCAGTCTCCAAAGCCAAACAGTGATGGTATCACATTCGCTTTTCATTTCTGCGTGGGCACTGTGCCCGTGCAGTTATAACACAGCTGAGCCTGATTTTCATATAGTTCATTGTTTACTTATGACTTACTATAAAATTGAGCTTGTCTTATTTATGAGCAGCCATGAAGATATGGGATTTCATCCACTGGGTGATGACTCATTCATTGGGTTGGACTCTTTAGCTCCTAATACGTGACATATTTTGGACTATTGGATGAACAGAATTTCTGCATGAGCCCAAATTAAATGAGGTGAATGGAAATAATTAGTTGTTTGTTTTTAAAATCATGTTTGTAGCTGGGTTTGTACTGGTTCAGCTCCGGGCTCATTCTAGCAATGTGCACAAGGGCAGGATGAGTTGCTGTACGCTATGGTGGAGAGGTGATGAACAGCATTTCTGAATCAGATGTCTAAACATGCCAGGGGCAACTTCGCTTTGTTTCTGTTGCACAAGGAAAAGCTTTGCGGTGATGGAGCATTTGATACTTTCTATGAACTCTAATGACTGCAACATTTCTTGTGCTGCTGCAAACAATTTGAGAAACTAATTTGTAGAATCACTTATAAAAATCTCATGCTCTTTCTGTAATAATAAAACTCCTCGGCTGGAAAAAGAAATACAAATCCTCAGAAAGAGCAGCTCAGCAGGAGCGTACTTCAGCCGCTCTTGTCTTGGGCATGCTCTCCCCTCCTGTGGGTGCGTCATGCCCCATGAGTTCAGCAGGAAGGATTCATGCACAGGCAGAAATATCGCCCCTGGTAATGCTCAACTACATAAGGAAAATGAAAAGGTTTTAAAACCTTTTCCCCCTTTCTCCTGCCCCCAGCTCTGAGGGATGGGACCAGGACCATGGGAAATGTCGGACTAACTTTGTCGCAGTGAGCGGGTTGTTACGGCTTACAAGTTTTCACAGCCAGGAGCCCTGCCAGCAGAAATTTATGCCTCCATTTCAGCAGTAACGATGCTTCCCAGAGCTGTCAGCCGGCAGTGGGCTGGGAGGCAGCAGCGGGGCGTGTGGGGGACTCGCCATGACATAACCACATTCCTGCGGCATGAGAAGATACTCCCAGGCCGCAGCAGGGGCAGTACAGCCCCTTCCCGCTCCCACCCCACCACCGTGATTCTCAAGGCCTGGGGAGTGCGAATGAACCCATCGGCTGCACAGCCTTTGGGTGATTTTGAGGCAGAGTGGCTGGAAATTTGCTCACTGGAAAAGGATCAGGGGATGTTGGTCGACAGCAGCTGAATATGAGCCAGCGTGAGCCCAGGTGGCTGAGAAGGCCGGTGGCATCCTGGCTGTGTCAGCAATGGTGTGGCCAGCAGGAGCAGGGCAGTGATTGTCCCCCTGCACTGGGCACTGCTGAGGCCACAGCTCAAATCCCGGGCTCAGTTTTGGGCCCCTCACTACACAAAAGACATTGAGGANTTAAAGTCATGTAGTTGTGGCACTGAGGGACACGAGTTAGTGATCGTTTGGAAGTGCTGGGTTAATGGTTGGACTTGGTAATCTTAGAGGGATTTTCCAGCCTTAGCGATTCGATGATTTCCCCGCCATGGGTTTTTTTTTTTTGGGTAGGGATTTTTATCAAATTAAATCAATAAGGAGTTTTGCGGGGGCTTGCCCGGCGCCGGGAGCGGCGGGGCCGCCGTGAGGGCCGAGCCAAGCGGGGCTCGGTGGGCCGGCAGGGGGCAGCAGTGCCAAGGGCTTTGTGGGGGCGGTTCGCCCTGAGGGGAGATGGAGCCGCGGGCATGGAGCCGGGCATGGAGCCGGGCCGTGCCCACTTCGTCGGTGTCCCTAGGAGCTGCCAGAGCGGCTGCATCTGCCGGGAAGGGAAACCGGTCTGCCCCCCCTCAGACAACAAAGACAGTTTGCAACTGGCTTTTCATCACCCCCCTTCCACATCGCTACTGGAACTTTGCTGCTGTCAAGGAACCTGGAAGAGGATTTCTGCTTTGCAGAAGGAAAATTTGCAGTTGCTGTGAGAAGAGCAGAAACCTCAGCACACTGCTGCCAAGGCTGGCGAAGGAGAAGGAGGAAGGCTCCTGTGGAGCCAAACCAGCCTGTCACAGGACAGGGAGGGAATGGCTCATCCGCCTGGATGGAGCTCCCAGGCTCTGGGCTGTGGCTGTGTCAGGGTACCTGTGCCAGCTGAGCAGCAGCAGCCCCAGTGTGTTAACAGCCAGACTGGTGCCTTTCCCACAGGAACGAAGTCTTTCACTGTGGAGTTTTCCCACCTACTGCTCCCAGAGAGACAGAGATAACACAGGTGTGCTGGCATGTGCCCCACTAAAAGCCCCATGCTTTGAGACACAGTCATACCAGCTGCTTGCCAGCCAGTGATGGCTGTGCCAAAGGAACTAAAGTCTGTGCAGAAAAGAGGAAGAGTTTTACATACAAAGTTCAACAAAGAGGACTATATCCTAAAGACAACTGCTGTGCAGAGAGCATGAGAAGGAGACATCTTGTGGGTGCATCTGGCCTTCCTGGTGCCTCCTGCAATCTGACGAATGTTTCTGGTTCCTAAAGGAGCTGCTGCCATCTTCCCCAGGCTTGAGCCTCAGAGAAACCAAAAGCAAACAAGGGCCCCAGAGGCACCTGGGCGGCCACCATGCTGTGCCTGTGCAAACATCCAGTGCCTCTGAGAGGGCAGTGGTGATAACCCAGAGCTTTGCAGAGCTCCTGCAGCCCGGCACTGGTGACATCCTCAGTGCAGGCCCCTGAGGGGCTTCCACATAGCTCAACTGGCCCCAGCTGGATTGGATCACGCCCATCCTGCTGCAAACCATGTTATCACCAGGGCTGTAAAGATAAAAACACATACCTGGAACTGCTCTACCTATAACTCACTCTTCCCTTCCCCTTCTCTAAAACCACTATTGCAGCAATGAGGCAGCTGGAACTAAGGCACAGTTACCACCCTCAAAAAGGTTATCAAACCATGCCCCAAACCTGTTCCCCTTTAACATTTGGCTCTTGCTCGTTCTGATTAGTAGGACTGGGCTTGCTAGGGCTCTTTATTTCCCCCTCTGTGTCATATCAGGCTCTTGCTTGGTGGCTTAACCTGTTGGGAAAGTGACAATACTTGGAATGTTTCTTGCTTGGGATGCCATACCAGATGGCTGATGTGAAGTGCAGTGCCAGCTGCTGCAGTGGCTGAATTGCCCTTTGAAATACATAGTTCCTTGAATGAAAAGGGTCTATTTTTACTTTTTGGTCCATTTCAATTAGACAGCTTGTGACTGGGCTCATTCTCAGTATTATCTCCCATTTCAGGACTGCCAGGCACACAAGAAGCAAGAGGTGCCAGCTGCTGAGCTAGTTCCACCAGTAACACCTTTCCAATGCCCTCATCTCCCATTAGTATACTTTTTAGTCCTTTTTTTAGGGAAAGTATACAGCCAGAGAAGATCCTAGGAATTGGTAACCTCACATCAGAGGTGGGCAATCTCTTCAGGTTCCTTCCTGCCCTGTTTTCTCCCATCTGAGAACTCCAGTTTCTTTGGAAAAACCCTCGCTGAGTTGTCCCCAGACACTCAGCAGCCCCCCAGTTCATTCAGAGTACACACAGCTCAGGGTTTTCCAAACCACCGCCTTCCTCCTGCCCACCCTGGGCTGGTGTTTTCCATTTGTCCTGGGACAGCAGCAACACCCTGCCTTCTTCCCCCCTGCTGGTGCTTCTTGCGCCCGCACACCCGCCTTTCCTCTTCGAGGGCGTTGCTGGGCAGAGCTCAGCTCCAGGACATTGTTATGCTGCAATATACTCGCTAATAGCAGAACTGACTAACAGCTATGCAGGGGGAAGGGTGGCTTGAGGCTGGTGACTGTTGGCCAGGTCCGAGTGTTTTTCTTCTGCCTTTTATTATTCCTAATTCTCACCCAAATCAATGTGATGCTGTCCACAAAGGTCCCCGCCATTCCTTCTGCTTCTGCAGCATGTTTAAAACCTTAGATTCCTTTCAAGCAGAGGAATGCCCCCAAACACATGCCTCACACGTACAAGCATTTATGGAGGAAGTTAAATTCTCTAATTGCTTGGCTGGATCAAGCCCAGGCTTCCAGCACTGCACTGAGCTGAGCAGCAGAACAATGTACAGCCCTTGTGTCCTTATGCACCAGGCGAGGCTTATCAGCCCATGGAGGGGCTAATAAAGCAGCTTTCAAATGAGTCAGTAGACTTAAGGCTTCTTTTACGCAAGAATTCTGTCTGGGAATATTTTTGTGAGAATGTTTAAAAAAGAGAAAGGAGCGTGACTTCAGCCTTTTGCAGAAAGCAAATCCACTTAAAATTGCTTTTGGGGTTGGTTATTGGCCATAAAGAGAACACTGCAGTGGGGACGGTAGAAGGGAGCACCGCAGTGTCATGCCTTTCTTCTGAAATAGCCCAGGATGTTGTGTTTTCACTCACTCCATGCACTGGCATTCTCACCCCACTGCTGAATCCTGGGGTGTGTGCCAGGAGAGCCAAACAAACTCCCCCTTTGGCTGGACATAGGTCAACAATTTTGTTTATGTCACACAGAAGAGTTTTGGTTTGTTTAAAAAAATATACACTGTTCCCCTGGAAAGCGTTCCTTCCTATGCTACATCCAGCTGTCCCAAGGAGGAGCTTGGCTACTCCTCTGAAGTCAAACAAAACTATTCATCTGTATCTCAGGTTACAACAGCTCCTGAAGAGTAACTGGGAAACACTTGGAATTCTGTGCAGTCCATGAGCTCTGGCAGATGTGAGATGCTTAATTCCAGCTTCACACTGTCACTCCTGCGAACTCCAACTCACGGAGTAAAAGCACAAGAAAAGAAAACTAAACCCTGAGAAAAACGGGTGTATCATCTTAGGAAGAGAACTCTGGTTACCCTGAATAAGTAAGCAGTAAGTAAGGTTGGAAGTAAGCAGAGAAAATGCCTAATGAGGCCCGTGCCTGCGGTATCTGCTAGGGGCAGGAAGCCCTGATTAGCTGCACACTGGAGCATTGTGTGGGTTTGTATAGGATCTGACTTCCCAGGTCATGAAATCAGATCCTGAGTTATTTTAAAAATGAGCTGCTATTTCAAATTATTTTTCAACTCCATATTTGATATGTCAAGTCACATTTATTTGGGTAAGCTTGGACACCCACGGCGCAGCCATCGCCGCATTCCTGGTGCTGGGGGGGAGGGGGCCGGTTCTGGCTGAGAGCAGGCACTGCTGTGGGGACATTTGCACTGCCAGGCATTGTCCTCAGGTACCAACACAACTTTGTCTGGATTTTGGAAAGAGAGATGCTTATGTATGTGAGTATGTGTTTTTGGTTTGTTTGGGTTTTTTTTCATTTAAAATCAACTTCACAAATCAGAAGTAAAATTAAACACTCTGCAGCAGTTTATCACTCAGAAAAATAGCTGAACCAAGAAAAAGAGATGAACTTCGTAACATTTCCACAGGAACAAGCAGCAAGGGTATTTTGGACAAATAAATTAGGTGAATTCCTGTATGAGACACTCCCAGGGAATGCCCTGTCCTTGCTCTTCCAGTGTGTGCTAGATGGATTTCAGTTTAGTTGTCTCATCTGATTTCAGGATAGCAAAAAGCACAAGCAGCCTTGCTTTTGGGCTGTTTACAGCCTGTGTCAAAACCAGACCTTTAAATTCCAGCTGTAAGTCTCCCTGGGACTCAAGGCAAAAGCAGCTCTACAAGTTCTGGCAAAACACTGTGTTTGCCAGATGGATGGCTGCTTTTGGCATCAGTTTCAGCTTCTGGATACATATATAATGCAGCAAGACATATAAATACACACATATATAATGCAGTAAGAACTCTATGCAGAAGAAAAGCCATGTTCTTCCAGAAAAAAAAAAATGAAAGTTGCCCCAGACACAACTGCTACTCAAAGCAACTGTTGCCTAAGTAGACTTCCCAAATATAAACTTCAATACAAATTCTAGAATAAGTTATATTTTTCAGCATATTTCTAGATATTTCTCTGCCTAAAGACATCCCTCTATCCGATTTGGTCTGAACTGCTGCTGCAGGCTCTCATATTGTTGTGTTCCTTGGATAATGGGAGGAAACAGAAGATGGAAAAACTCAGAACAAGTTGTATCAAAGGTCCTAGCCAATATCTGTATAATGCAGAGCTTCTTTGCCTTTCATAGAGCTGCTGAATAAGGAAAATGCAATCCATATGATGCAATCCATTTGATTCGTGCTTTGACTTGAACGCCTTGTCTGGGTTTGGCTTCACTTGGTCGAGATCATGGTAAAAAAAGGAGAGGTTTAATGATTACTTCATCAATTGAGAAGAAACACTTCTATTGTCTTTCAGAACCCAGTAAATAGGTAACGGGTGAAGAAAATGTGCAGCGTGTTTGGAAACCTTTGACATGGCAGGCTGGGAGGACCTGGCTGTGATGCTGAGCCAAGCTCGGTGCTGCCAACTGCGCAGCAATGCCATTTATGGTCACTTAGTCATGAAATCTTTTCGAGTTACGGTGCCTGCGGCTTCTGAAAAGGCAAACCTTTAAATACCGTGAGCCTCAGCTGATGGATCTTGAGCATTACTGGCTGGGTGCTGGGTTAGCGGATGAGCTGCCCCGCAGGGATGTGAGGATTAGCATCTGCACACTAGTTTGAATGTGCTACAATTGATTTTATGGCATTTGTTATGCATGGCTTTTGTTTTAATGCACAATGCTGTTCTGTGTTTGGATAAGGCTATTATGTGTCAAAAAATTATAAATATTTAAAATCTCCTGATAAATTTCTAAAGCTACCCGGGTGCTATAGCCCGTGGCCCAGTTATTCTTTTTCCAAGCCTTTGTCCTGACAACTCACAAGTATTGACGGCCCCAGGGTACAAACATTCAGTGTGCTGCTGCCTTGACAAGCATCTTTTGGAAAAGATGGAGGCATCCTGCTGGCTTTTCACCACACATTTCTGCTGAGATATGATGTATCTTCAAAGTCACTTGTGTGGGGTTAGTTGTAGTATGGGAAAGAAAAAAAAAAAGTCATTGCTCCTTGCATATTACCAGCACCAGTGAAATCTTGAAAAGGTGACAGTTTCTGTTGTGCAGATCCTCAGAGAGGTGATCGCTAAAGCACAACCTGCCAGGGGCAGAGGGAAGTCCTTTTACCTGCAAAGACAGCCATGGCTGATTCCCGCTTTAAGCAAAGCGTGCGGATGTTGGATGAACAGTTGAGATTCATTCCGGTTGTTGTACTCTTACAATGCATCAAGCAGAGAGCCTGCACAGGGTCCCAAATGGCTGGGACCTCTCATGTATGGCCCGTGACTTGGAGGAATCCAAGAACATATCATCACATGAGACCGTGATAAGTCGATTACCCTGAAACAGATCTGACTTCGTTAGTCACCCCGTCATGCGCTGTTCACTGATGTCAGCGAGGGCCCCTGCCACCGCTCCCCACACCCTTCTGCTTTTGCAAAACCAGGCTTCAACAGACTTTTCCTCAATGAAACAGCTGGTGTTAGAGCTGCCATTTCCCTCTGCTGTTAGTATGCTCAAAAAAATTAACAGAAAATGTCCACTGTGGAGCCCCATGGTACCATTCCAGGGCCCCCGAGGATATGATAAATGAGATTAAATTTCCATTAAGGATTGCCAATGATCCCAAAAAGAGCAGCAACAGATCTGAAAAGGCCAGCCAACTTTTATTTACCTTTACAGTTTAAACTATGCTAATATTTTTTAATCCTGCCAGCAAAGCAACTCCCTGTGAATTCAGAGAGCTTAATGCCATATTCTGGTTTGAGAGACATTCTGCAGTGACTTTTTGCTGAAAATAGAGCACACCATAATGACTGCCCTTACAGTTTATTCCATTTGTTAAGGCTGTATTTTCAAACACAAAATATTCTGTGGAATTACATGATAAAACAGTGAATACATGACAGCGGAAGCCCTCTTCTGCTGAATTAAACAGGGTCTTTTTAAATTCAGCCTTGCACTGAATTACCATAGAGGAAGAGTATTTTTAAAACAGTGAAAAAAAAAAATGCTGTGTTTTTACAACTGCTTAAAGAGAACCAAGAAAGCAATGACAGTGTTCTTCCTTCCTTGTATCTGCATCTAGCAAGTAAAGGAAGAACGAAATGGAAAGATCCTTGTCATAAAGGACAAATTAAAAGAAAAAAGTATCCACCCCAGAGCATAGTATTGAAATCTCCCTCCCTTTCTGCCTATATCCATACATCCACATAAATATCTATCTATATAAATATGCACATAAGGTATTTCTGCAAGGTATACATTACTTCATTTGTAATAATATACAGTATCAAGATGGTATTCCAGCAAGTACAGATTCATGGGTTAGCTTGTTTTTATTTCTCTGTCTCCTGGTGAAACTTGAAACACGGATTCACTTGTGTTAAACTATCTTCCAGCTTCATTTCAAAAGAAATGCAGTTTTTCAGGTCAAATGTGACCCCAAGAAGAATCTGATCACAGAGCAGTACAGAGGGACTCTCTCATCAGTAGATGAGATCAGGCATTGATGCCCAGCCCTGCAGTTGCTGCCACAGCTGGATAACACATTTGTGGCCAGGCAGGTCCCAGACAGGGCACCTCTCCTGATCTCAGTCACCTGTGCAGGCGATGGGGTGCTGTGCAGGCAGAGGCTGCCCCTCTTCACTTCCCATCAACCAGAAATCTTGATCAGACCTTGGCTGTGAGGGTCATCTGTGACTGGGAAGAAGGGAACGAAACAATATCTCTTCCTCAGAGCAAAAATTATTTTGCTTTTTTTCATTCTCTAATCATAAAGCAGTCTTTGTTTCCCAATAATCATGAAAGCAGTCAGGATGCAAAAGGCTGAATGCTGATCGAAAGCCCTGTGATGTGCAGGGAAGGGCAGCTGTGACAGGGGCTGCTCCATCCAAACCACCAGCACCCCACCAACCCTGCATGGCCCCAGCAGCAACAGCCCCGAGCGTGCCACTGCCCTTGTCCCGAGTCTGATGGGGTGAGCTGGGCTTGCATGTCTGTGCCAGTGCTCTGCTGAGTGCTTCACATCTGGTTTTGTGCCTCGCTGCTTCTGATGGGATGGATGGATGGATGGATGGATGGATGGATGGATGGATGGATGGATGGATGGATGGATGGATGACCACTCAAAGACACCGCTGTCCTTATGTGTGCAGAGCATGTCATTGCACGGTGTATCACTGGAATGAAAATTTTCTTTGCTGGGTCTATGGAAAAAATTACTTTTATTGAAAATTTTAACTAGATATGTAAGTTAAATATAGAGGTCCTAATACTAATTCTATCTTTTTTCTGTGTCATCCTGTGTAATTTCTATTCACTACCTTTGTTACAGAAAAAAACCAATGGCTGAATATTCAACTTTCAGCATGGCACAGGCACAAAAAATATTAAAGAGTGTGCTTTACTAGGTGTGGGAGTGAAAAGAAACGGAAATGAAAATATTATAAGCAATCAGCTAATCCGGATGTGAAATGGTTGTTAAGGAGTCCCAGCCCAGGCCAAAGTCAATAAGCAATTAGTATGTATTAAAAGATGAAGTATAGGATGATGGGAGAAAAGTCCTTGAGAAAAGGTTCAGGTCCATCTTTCCAGGCTGCTTTCCCCTGAGCTGGACGAGCCTGTGCTGACAGCAGAGAACAGCTTGCAGAGGCACAACCTGTCCTGGCTGCGGCACCTCTATGCTCTGTTCCTGGTTTTGCTCTGTAAATTAAAGCTCTCACTTAATGTCAGTTTTTATTTGAATAATAGAAGCAGCTTCCTGCTGCTTGGCTCAGTAATTTGAGGAAAGGGCAGTGGCTGCTGTGCCATGAGATACATCTCAATATTTCAGTATACTAAACCTGATCTCTGATTTCTTTGATATTTTTAAAACAGGAGGCAGTGCTGATTAGGGAACAATGGAAGTTTAGACATAACTCCCACTTTACCTCACCTTTATATTTGCTTCTTTCTTAATTTATTGTCAACAAATGCACCTAATATAAATTAGACCGGGGGAAGGATCTTATCAAGTCACTGGAGAGAAACCACGGTGCGATGGTTTAGAGGTGGAGACATTAGAATAACACCCGTGAAAGAAAAGAATTCCACATCTGTGTCCTAATTTTCTAGCTGAGAATGGCTGTAGTAATTTATTAACTAAGACTTTATTGATTATGTTTTAATGGATTTGTTTTCTGACAGACACCTGCACCTTTCAGTGTGACAGCCTTGATGTAAATAGGTAGACACGCACACACTTCGCTTGAATCCGTGGAGCAGCTCCTGGTAGCAAAGCCAAGACCAAACCGTAAGTGTGTGCTGGATTGGACCCAAGGGTGAGCGGGTGGGCACAGGGACACCTCACTGCAGTGTTCAAGGACCCAGTAAATGTCATGAGATATCTCAGTGATCTACAAAACAGCAAGCAGCTGGGGTAGTTCTATTGACTCTGCTCTCATCAAATGAGTCAGCGGCAAGTCACAGTCATGTATGTCAGCAGGGAGTGGCAGGCCAGGAAATCAGTCACAAAAGTGGGGGGAAAAGCAAAGAACCCCTCAAGAATTCCAACCGTAACTGACTGCTTTCAGCAGTTTCTATTGTCTTCAAGCGGCAGATAAAATCGCGTGTGCCGGCACAGAGCTTGCTGTCCCTTTGCCACATCCCAATTCCCGTGACCATCCTCGGTGTCACCGGGCGCGGGCTGTGCAGCACCGAATCGCCCCGGCACGGAGCCCCGGCCCTGCCGGCCGCCCTGCACAGCTCTGCAGGCCCGGCGAGGGCTCATCCACGCCTGCCCGCCTCCACCCGCGGCCGTCACACGGCTGGAGACCTGACCCGTGTCGCCCGAGCGGGGCCGC